>JAOPSE010000029.1:31419221-31509360 GCA_029449295.1 Zea luxurians | reverse complement strand
ATTTTCTATACTGCCTCCCGGATAACAAAGAATTACTGTCTGCCGGGAAATGGCCCGAAGCATGGGGTTTCCGAAGCTGGAGGCTGGCCTCTGCGCGATGACAAAGGACGATCTTGCGGACAACCTTGCATATAATAGCCTTAAGGTACGAGATCTGCGCGTTTGGAAACTTTATGATTTGAAACCTATTGCTTTATTCTTATACCAACTTTTTACATATAGGGTTTAATACTAAGCAACGCGCTGAGAGCGCAAAAGAATGCCGAAGACGAGAGCTATGAAATTGCTTTCAACAACCTTCGAACGGAGGTTATCAAACTAAGGAACGAAGCTCTGGAAAAGGACAAAATTCTAGTTACATTGGTGGATAAAATAAAGGAACGAAGCTGCGTCCAAAGCACAAGTTGCAGCTCAAAAGCACGAGATTGACGATCTTCGGAAGCAATTGGCCCGAGCTAAAGAAGAACGCATACTTGAAGAAACGAAGCGAGAACTTAGCGACCAATGGGCAAATCATTTAGAAGGAACTGTCGAAGAGCTTCGTTCGTCCAAGAAAATGCTATGACAAATCTATAGAATGTGTTAAGAAAATGAAAACTAGCTTCGCCAGCGTTGGCGCATTTTCAAGTGAAGAAACTTTACGAGAGGCAACCCCGAAGGCCCCATTGAATGGATTAGCTACGAAGCTGAGGCCTTCGAAGAAATTTTAAATAGCCGTGGAGATATATGTGCTTTTTTGGGTGCCAGGGGAATTGCCACCATTTTGGAGAAGAAGGGCTGCGAGCATGTAAAGATTCTGGCGCAATCCGAGGCTGCTTTGTCCTTCGAAGATGCAAGAGATCCTTCGGCTGAAGCTAGCATGGTTGGTGGAAAATTTTTCACCGATGTCTGGGATAATGGTGGCCGAGAAATGGCCCGAGAGATTATTCAGAGAAGCGAGAAGGGCATTCACGACGCTAGAGAAGTAGCTAAGGCCGTTGACAAAAGCTCAGAGCCCGAAGGGCAAATGGTATTAACTAGTGGTTTTTATTATGTTGTAATTTTTAATTTTAAACTTCGCTCGCAAATTGTAATAGAAATGTAGCTGTATTCTGTCCTCCCTCAGATCCTACTAGAGCGTCTCCGGGCCCTCCCCGAAAGATGACGACGAAATTAAAAAGATGGCTGAAGCTATCATGGATCAAGTTGTCCATCAACTTTTGAACGAAGCTGCTGAAGTAGTACTTAGGGAAGACTAGGTGTTATTGTAAAATATTTGGAATATAATATGTGTGGTATCTTGTAACCCTGAATATAATATATTTGCCTTGAATGATTCGATCATTTACGATGCATGAAACTTTACATACGTACCGTTTTGAGCCTTCGGCGAAAAAAACACCTTCCCTTCTTTTCATGCTTCGTGAAGATAGAAAAACTGTTATGCATCACAACAATGTCCATAGTGCTCTGATGAAGAATATCCAAGCTTCGTGAAAACATTCTCCGAAGCTATATTCCGAAGATCAATATTGTATCCCCTTGTGACTTAGCACGATTTTCACTTTCTCAAAGCATTGTTCCGAAGGTCGATACGGTGTCACCCTCTTTTGCCATATGCAACATGATGTATGATGCTTATGCTATGCAAAATGATGTGATGATGTTATGTTTTGTAGATGACATTTGTTCCGAAGATACACACATCCTCGTAAAACACACAATCTTTTTGTATCAGCGCTGACTTTTCGCTGTAAGCCTCCCTTAGGAGCTTCTTCGCCTTTTACTTCAGCGGAATCAGCGTTGACTTTTCGCTGTAAGCTCTGCATTCCCTTAGGAACGACTTTGGAGCTTCTTCGCCTTTTACTTTTGGCGGAATCAGCGTTGACTTTTCGCTGTATGCTCTGCATTCCCTTTGGAACGACTTTGGAGCAGAAAAGTTACACTGCGCTCCCTTCGGAACGGCTTTTGGTGACTTCGGCAAACTTACTCTGCGTTCCTTAGAACGACTTTTTGTTGCTTCGAAAAAAAAATTTCGATAATTCGAAGGTCCTCTTTGTTATCGCAAATCTCTAAACTTCAACAACTTAAGCCTGTGAAGAAAATATATTTTCCTTGTGGGAATCAACGAGATTGTTTACATGAAACCTAAACAATGTCCTTTATTATACGGAAAATAAAACTGAATGAAAAAGATTACTATTAAGATAGGATATTTGTCAATAGATGTGCTTTGACTCTGGCACAGTGCTGTTGACTGTGCGAGCTTCGGACTGTTCTCTGAAGTCCCTTTGGTTTGGAGCATATTGGCTCCCTTCTGGCTGCTGGCCTTGTTGCAGCGGTGGTGGAGGCGGAAGTTGTTGCCAGGAAGCTTGAGGTTGACTCGCCGAAGCAACAGAAACTGCAGGGTGATTGCCTACATACTCTGGGATGTAAGGCGAATGATACGAAGCAGTGTGCATGACCTGCTTCGGCTGAGCCTGTTGTGCTGCAGTTTCGGCTATTTCCTTTTGCTTCTGGATGGTAACATGGCACATCCTGGTGGTATGGCCTTTGTTCTCACCACAGAACAAGCAAAAATTCTTCTTGGCTGTTGCCAAATCTTCCGCCGAAGCCCCTGGCACCTCTGCCTCTCGGAGCTGGTGGTCGGAAGGAGCCTTGCTGTTGCCCCGAAGTCTGCGAAGAACACTATGGCCTTTGCTGTTGGCTCCCTGTATCATCATTTTGGGTAGAGCTATGAATTGATCTAACATGCCTCGGATGGAACCTCCCTCCGAAGCCCCTGGTCATTTCAGAAAATCTGAAAGCCTCCTCCCTTCTTTGGCGAAAATCATTATCGGCCCGAATGTACTCGTCCATCTTCTGGAGCAGCTTCTCCAAAGTTTGAGGAGGCCTCCTAGCGAAGTACTGAGCTGACGGTCCTGGCCGAAGCCCCTTGATCATGGCCTCAATGACAACTTCATTGGGCACTGTTGGTGCCTGTGCCCTCAAACGCAAGAACCTCCGGACGTACGCCTGAAGGTACTCTTCGTGATCCTGGGTGCACTGGAATAGAAGCTTGAGCCGTGACCGGTTTCGTCTGGAACCCTTGGAAACTAGTTAACAACAAGTCCTTCAGCTTTTGCCACGAAGTGATCGTTCTTGGCCGAAGGGAGGAGTACCAGGTTTGAGCAACTCTCCTGACAGCCATAACAAAAGATTTGGCCATGACCGCAGCATTGCCACCATACGAAGATACTGTTGCTTCGTAGCTCATCAAAAACCTGCTTCGGGTCTGAGTGGCCATCAAATATGGGAAGCTGAGGCGGCTTGTAGGACGGAGGCCAAGGTGTTAGCCTGCAGCTCAGCGGACAGAGGAGAAGCATCATCAAAAACAAAATTCCCATGATGGAAATTGTCATACCAGTCATCTTCATTGAGGAAACCCTCCTGATGGAGGTCTTGGTGCTGAGGCCTTCGGTGTTGCTCATCCTGAGTAAGATGACGAACCTCCTCAGAGGCTTCGTCTATCTGCCCTTTGCAATTCAGATAGCCTGGCCATCTTTTCCTTCTTCCTTTGCACCTGTTGATGAAGCATTTCCATGTTTCTGATCTCCTGGTCTAGCTCATCCTCTTGTGGTGTCGGGCTGACGGCCTTCCTCTTTTGGCTTTAGGCCTCCCGAAGAGAGACAGTCTCCTGATTGGGGTCCAGTGGTTGCAGAGGTGCAGCCCCAGTTGCTGAAGCTTTCTTCGGCGCCATAGCGAAGGTTTATGATCGCCGAAGGTGTTCAAAAACTCGAAGAGTGGGAAGTAGGTTCACCGGAGGTGGGCGCCAATGTTGGAGACTTGTTCTCAAATGCTTCGGATTAAGAACAAGGCAACATAAAAAGTGTTAAATGATAAAGTCCTTCGTCCTCTAAGACATTATTTCCCTTCGGGATATAATGTATTTCAGACGAAGATCATGAACAACATACCTTTATAAGCACAATAAGTAATGATGAAGAACTTGTATGTAACATAAGAAATAATATAAACATTTAAATATTATCACAACATCATTTCTATTTTGTTATCATAGAAAAATAGAAATGATTTCAGTTTACAAGTGTACCTTCGGATTGCAGGAAGGTAAAAGTACAAGGATGACGCAAAAGCAAATGTCAAGTCAGCGTGAACAGTATGGGGGTACTGTTCATCTATTTATAGGCGTGGGACGCAGCCCATGTAAAATTACACCCATGCCCATTACACTTGCTAATGACTTATGGGAATCATTAAGGCCTAAGTAGTCTTTTCATCTTTAGGTTGGTTCCCCTTTCTGCTATCGCAACGAAGCTTTCCTGCGCATAGCTTCGGCTGTGCGCCATCCTTCGTACAGCTTGGTAATCAGTCCGTCCATCATCTCAATCACCCTTCGTCTGGCTTGGGCTTCGTCCTGACCGTACTCCATGCTCATAATCTGAGTCCGAAGATACCTGTTCATATAATTCACTTGGAAAACTTTGTCAAATCTTGTTTTTGAGGACCTTCGGAGGACGAAGGCCCCCAACAAGCATGGTGGGATCTTACTGCAAAGTTCCCTTTTGATGCTCTTTTTATCCTAGGAATACAAACAATCCTAAGGGTGGAAGTACTTAAATCGGGACCTAGGCTAGGAGCAGGTGATGCTCCGCCCGGGTCAATTAAGGATTGGATGCGTATGTAGGCCTGCTAGATCAAGGACTATCTTAACTGGCCACATGCCCTGGAAATGGGACAGAGTAAGCTTTGCCTCGGGCAGACTAATACCAGAATAAGATAACACGCAATGGGCGTGGAGCGATGGTGAGAGTAGCGTGTACCCTCCGTGGCAAGAGGCTGGACGGTGGTGTATCTGTGCTCTCGGTAGGCGTGAACCTGATCTGGTCTTAAGAACCCCGGTGGTGAGTTGACATATGCAAGGGTTAAGTGCTACATATGTCGTGTGGTTAGAGATCCTCAGTTGAGTAAATCGAATTCGGATCGCCGTTATATCTCCGGAGAGTGGAGACTTGATCACTGACCTGCAACCTAAGTCAGGATGTGAACCTCATGAATAAAAATGATGTTGTATCGATGAGATGGTGAAATTAGACTAGATGCAAACAAGGTCTATTAATACTTAATCTGGCATTAAAATGTTGAAAGTAAGGACTCACTTTAGTAAGCTATTTCTGCAAAAGTATCTAAGTTGATTCTTGCTAAAGCCTCTCCTTGATTCCCAAATCGAGCATATCCTTGATAGTCTTTTACTTTGTCGGGTAAGTCTTGCGAAAGTACACTTCGTACTCAGGGCTTTGTCCATTGTGTTTTAGGTGAAGAAGCGACAAACTTTTGTTGCTTCTGCTCTAAGGTGGTACCAAAGGAAGAACACCAGGAGTAAAGCTGTGGGAGGAAAGGATCCTCCATAAGAACTTTTGTTTAAAGACTTATCGGGAGGAGTTTTTGCCTCCCTTGGTATGTAATAATATTACTCTGCACTCATAGGATATATTCTGGTCTGTAAATATTCAACTCTATCTTACTTTTTAAATAAAGGTAAGTTCATGTAATTGCTTCCGCATTCTCGTAACTCCGATGCTTGTAATGTCTGCGTGACGGGTGAAACGCTCTTGGGAAAGGTAAAGCAGATACCAAACTTGTCAAGTGATTCAGGGGCACCTACAGGGTTGTCTGAGGTCCATTGGACAAGGACAACTGTAGGTGGGCCTAATGACTTGGGAGGTTCCGTCACAGCTGGTATCAGAGCGAAGCCCTTCTCTGCAGATATTATGAGGCATCTTCAAAAGGATTTTCTAAAGACTTATCTAGAAAATTTCTTCCCTTCTTACCTAAGTATTTCTGAAGAGTTTTCTTAAAGACCAGATAGTAAGAGTGCAACATATAGAAGGTGTGAATCAACTAAGGTTGATTCCGTAATTATACATGCATCATGCTAAGAAACTATGCTAATAAAATTTTCCCCCTTAGAAAAATGCCGCCGTGCACAAGGAAAACTGCGCGCAAGCATACTGGCCCAATTGGTGTGCCATGTCATCAACTGGCCCCAAGACACGAGGATAGCAGTAGTGGAGTAATGATCCGATCGGGGATCTTGAAGCGCAAGTGAATCGACTTCAAACAGAACTCCGACGCAGGACTGACATATGGGTCGTGGATGGCGACAGAATCAATGAATTAAGAAGCGACATCCGCCGTCTGCGAGATCAGCTCACGGATCGAGATTTAGCGCTCGACTAGGTGGTTCAATCTCGTTCGCTTGCCTGGGCTAAGGAGGCAAAATCTCAAGCTCGAGTAGAAGAGCTTAGCTCAGCCATTGATAACCTGCAGGCTTATTGCAATACTCTACATGAAGAAGTTCATGTACTGTATTCGCAATTGCACCCTAGTGAACCCGCGGATCCTATCGGGACAGAAGCCGGACCTTCTCATGTAGCAGGAGAAGCTTTTGGTGGCGAATTGGACCTTTTCAGGCCCCTCCCTCTATGAGGTTGGTCGATGAGTGGTCTCCCACGCCCGACGATGAGGCTACCAGGAGCAACAGGAAGCAGGAGTAGTATAGTGTAATAGTAGAAATAGTAGTGATGTTTAGTAGGTAGTGTAATG
Organism: Zea luxurians; assembly: GCA_029449295.1. NCBI lineage: Eukaryota > Viridiplantae > Streptophyta > Magnoliopsida > Poales > Poaceae > Zea > Zea luxurians. Next base: position 31,502,775 of record JAOPSE010000029.1, on the reverse strand, counting down.
CTGTTGTAAAAATTCGAGTCTGTAACAATACTCTTTTTAGTAATGTAAAATGGATGGTTTTCTTTGGCATATTATATTGTTTTCAAATGTTTGTTGCCACAGATGCCTTCCCGAACTCGTGCTCAGGATGGGGCTAGTACCTCCCGTGGGAGGGAGGCAACACCAAACCCACCTTCAGTCCATCCCACACTTGCCGAGGCTATCGCCGCCTTGGTGAATGCTACAGCAGATAATACCCATTTCCTATGGGAGATGGCGGGTCAACAACTCCAACAATAAGGCGGGCGGGGCTATCAGCAAGGCCCCCGTGAGACATCTTATTTGGACTTCTCCAAGACACGTCCACTGTTGTTCGTCAAGGCGGAAGACCCTTTAGAGGCGGACGAATGGATCCGCGTCATTGAGCAGAAATTTGGACTTCTTCGGTGTTCCGAAACTCAGAAGCCCCTGTTTGCAGCTCAGCAATTGCGTGGCCCTGTCAGCACCTGGTGGGGGAACTTTGTTGCCGTACAACCGGCTGGTCATCAAGTAACCTGGGATGAATTCAAGTTAGCCTTCAGAGAGCATTATGTACCTGCGGGAGTCCTCCACCTGAAACAGGAGGAATTTATGAAGCTGAAGCAAGGAGGGGATACTGTTAATCAGTATCTCAATAAATTTAATCACTTATCCCAGTATGCAATCGATCAAGTTAACACAGATTTGAAGAAGAAGAATTGTTTTATGAGAGGTTTAAATGATCGACTGCAAAGAAAGATGGCAACCTGCATCGACCTTACTTATGGAAGAGCTGTCAGTGGCAGTTGAAGCAAAGTATGAAGGCGTCGGAAAATCCAAGGGTTTTGGAGGTAACATGCCTACTCAGGGCCCGAGAAAAGACAACAGTTAGTTATCCGGCCTTTCAACCAGAATCGCTCTTCCTCTCGTCCACCCTCCTTCCCTTTTAAGCAACCAGTGTTCATCTGTCCCAATGCTGCTCCCACTACAACAAGTCAGCCGGGTGCCCCTGGCACTCGATTCCCTGCCATTCCCAGTTCGTCAACAGGATGCTTCAATTGCGGAAAATCTGGGCATTTTATTAAGGATTGCCCCTACCCGAAGCAGAATCGCTCAAACAATCAACAAGGTACTGGGAATTCCTCCCAAGCTAAGGGCAATGCGGGCAAGAATATAAAGAAGACGAGACGAATTTATTACACCCAAGTGGCCACCACACTGGACGGCGAACCGGTAATGATGGGTACGTTCCTTGTGGCCAATCATCCCGCACTTATTCTCTTTGATTCTGGTGCTTCGCATACATTCATCAGCAAGAAATTTGTGGAGCAACATTGCATTTCATACCATGAATCAAAGGAGGGGTTTAAAATTCATTCACCTGGGGGACAAATATTTACCAGAGAAGTGGCTTATCAAGTGCCCGTAACATTGGCCGGACGAGACTTTCCTACTAATATGATTGTTCTGAAAGGCCAAGACATAGATGTGATTTTGGGCATGAATTGGTTGGCCCAACATAAAGCAACCCTCAACACTGATCAGAGAACCATCAGGTTGAGTCATAACCAAGAGGAAATTCTTTTATCTATCCCCATTCCAGCTAAAACAGCTGGCAGATTATATGAAGCTATTATACCGGAGATCAAGGATATTCCGATAGTGTGTGAGTTCCCAGATGTTTTTCCAGAAGATTTGCCGGGATTGCCACCCGAAAGGGATGTAGAGTTTGTAATTGAGTTGAAGCCTGGTACGGCTCCCATTTCTAGAAGATCGTACCGAATGCCTCCAAATGAGCTGGCAGAACTGAAGATTCAATTACAAGATCTACTTGAGAAAGGATTCATCCGGCCAAGCTCGTCACCATGGGTTGTCCAGCAATATTCGTCAAGAAGAAGGATCAAACATTGCGGATGTGCGTGGATTATCAACCCCTGAATGAGGTCACTATCAAGAACAAGTACCCTCTTCCGCGGATTGATATTTTATTTGATCAACTGACTGGAGTGAGGGTATTCTCCAAGATTGATCTTAGATCGGGCTATCATCAGATCCGTATTCGGCCCGAGGATATACCAAAAACCGCATTCACTACGCGGTATGGATTATTTGAATACTTGGTAATGTCTTTCGGACTGACAAATGCTCCTGCCCACTTCACTTATCTGATGAACTCGGTATTTATGCCCGAGTTGGACAAATTCGTGGTGGTCTTCATAGATGATATCTTAATATATTCCAAGAATGAAGAGGAGCATGCTCAACATTTACGGATCGTATTAACGTGCTTGAGAGAACATCAGTTATATGCCAAGTTTAGTAAATGTGCATTCTGGCTGGAAGAAATCCAATTTCTGGGACATGTGTTATCTGCCAGGGGGATTGCGGTAGATCCCAGCAAGGTCAAGGATATCTTGGAGTGGAAACCCCCAACCACTGTTCATCAAGTCCGAAGTTTCCTTGGACTGGCTGGCTATTACTGCCGATTTATACCAGATTTTTCTAAGCTTGTGAAGCCAATCACAAGTCTATTGAAGAATGATACTAAATTCAATTGGTCTTTAGAATGTAATGAAGCCTTTGAGAAATTGAAGGTATTATTAACCACTGCTCCGGTATTGGCTCAACCGGATATTGAAAAGCCTTTTGATGTGTATTGTGACGCATCAGGCAGTGGTCTCGGCTGCGTATTAATGCAAGAAGGCCGAGTAGTAGCTTACGCTTCAAGGCAGTTACGTCGACATGAGGAACATTACCCAACTCATGATCTGGAGCTAGCTGCAGTGGTTCATGCCCTGAAGATCTAGCGTCATTATCTGATGGGGAATGTCTGTCATATTTATACAGATCATAAAATCTTGAAGTATATCTTCACCCAGTCAGAGTTGAACATGAGACAAAGGCGATGGCTCGAGCTGATCAAGGATTATGAATTAGAGATCCATTATCACCCAGGCAAAGCTAATGTGGTGGCAGATGCACTCAGTCGCAAGGCTTGCTGTCATTGTTCGACAATAAAGACTTCTGAAGTTACATTATGCCAGGAGATGGAGAAGTTAAACCTAGGAATGATCCAACAAGGAACCTTAAATCAACTACAACTTGAGTCAGTCCTTTTACAAAGGATAATTGATGCCCAAAAGAATGATGAGGAAATAAAGCACATTCATGAGAAGATAGAAGCTGGAAAAGCCAACTACATCCGAAGAGATAATCAAGGTGTCGTATGGTTCAACAACCGCATAGTGGTGCCTAAAAATGAAGAGGTCCGCCAGCAAATTCTGGACGAAGCACATCTTAGTTGCTATTTTATTCATCCCGGGAGCACTAAGATGTACCATGATCTAAAACAGAATTATTGGTGGACAAATATGAAGGTTGAAATTGCACGCTATGTGGCTAGATGTGACACTTGTAAACGTGTCAAAGCCATACATATGAAGACGGCAGGTCCATTACAATCTTTACCAATACCAACATGGAAATGTGAAGATATTAGTATGGACTTTATTGTGGAATTGCCCAGAACCGTGAAGGGGTATGATTCTATCTGGGTCATTATTGATCGGCTTACGAAAATTTCTCATTTTCTGCCAGTCAAGACAATTTACTCAGTTATTGTTTATGCCCAATTGTACATTGCTCGTATTCTCAGTTTGCACGGTATTCCGAAGACTATAGTGTCGGATCATGGACCTCAATTCGTATCCAAATTTTGGGAAGAACTTCATAAATCCCTGGGTACCAAATTGCTCCACAGTTTGGCCTATCATCCTCAAACAAGTGGGCAGACTGAGAGGGTCAATCAAATACTTGAGGATACTGCGAGCATGTGTTCTGGAATTTCCACAAAAATGGGATGAATGTTTACCTTTAGCGGAGTTCTCATATAATAATAGCTATCAAGAAAGCATTAAGATGGCACCCTTCGAAGCTTTATATGGACAACGATGTCGTACTCCGTTAAATTGGTCTGAACCAGGGGAAAGAAGTTTCTTCAGGCCAGATATGGTAAAGGAAACTGAAGAAAAAGTTCAGCGAATAATTCATAATTTGAAGAAAGCTCAAGCTCGTCAAAAAAGTTACGTAGACAAACGACGGATGCCCTTACACTTTCTGGTTGGAGATTATGTCTACCTGAAAGTTTCACCAATGAAGGGAGTAACACGTTTCGGGGTTAAAGGGAAGCTTGCACCCCGGTACATTGGTCCATTCCCTATATTTGAACAGTGTGCACCAGTGGCATACTGACTTCAGTTACCCGAAACCTTGTCTGCAGTACATAATGTGTTCCATGTGTCACAATTGAAGAAGTGTCTTCGGGTTCTAGATCGAACCATTGAAGTAAGAGATGTTGTCCTAGAGCCAGACTTGACATATTCAGAGCAACCTATTCGAGTCTTGGATCAAAAGGACAGGATTACCCGAAAGAAAACTCTCAAGTTTTACAAGATACAGTGGAACCAGCATTCAGAAGATGAGGCTACATGGGAAACTCAGGACTTTTTAGAAAGGAACTTCCCAGGCTTTTTAGCCTCATGTAATCTGTAAAGTGTGTATAGTTGCTGTAATAAAGGAGTAAATCCCCAAACCACCCCTGCTTTGTACCAAGAATAAGGAAATAACGTATGACGTGTTTCCTTTTCCATTACTTACCCTAGGACTTTTAATCTCGGGACGAGATTCTTTTATTGGGGGAAAGATGTAACACCCCTAGTGTTACTGTCACTAAAACTTGAGCATAACATCATAAGCATTGGCATTTCATATGTTTGATACACCTAGAGTGCATTCACTAGGTAAAAATTTCAAACAAGTTGTATTGTTATAGTATTTTGCAAATAAGACCCTAGTGTAGGGTACTTAACCCTAAATGGGGATTAGAAGGGCAAAACAGGGACTAAATAGAGAAAAAACCCAAAGATTAAGTGAAATAGTCATAAAATATTACTAAGGATGGGTTTAAGTTACATTTACACCCTTGAAATACCAGAAACCCTAATTGAAACCCTGGAAAACCCTAAAACCAAACCATAGGGGGTTAAGTGCAAAATTAGTCCACTTTTGGACTAAAGTACAAAAAACATGTTAATAAAGCATCTTAAGTACTATGGTTCACAAATATGTGGATTTGTAAGCTAAACCCTGGATTTTGGACCCATTTGCAAAAAGGACCCCATTTGGGTTCTATGCTAAGTCTGAAATCAGTGTTATAAGCTCAACTTTGGAGCTTTATAACTTTCAAATTAGTAAGAATACACCTTAGGGCACCACATCAACTTTGTAGCTCTATGAAAGGAGAACAACTTTGCTTAAGAAGGTAAGCATAGTGGTGATGAAGAATTTGGAGATAATCTAGCCCAAAGATGGGCTGTCAGACTAAAACAATATGAAGATTATATGATCAGTGGCTTGGGATCACCTTTGGAGACAAATTGTGGCTAATCCAGTAAGAATTTGTCTTGGGATACTATAACAAAGATGAAGATGGTATATTGTACTACAACTTTGCTGCAGGGCATTGGTTATGTTGTCACATGAAATTGGGAGAAAATCTCCCTACAAATCGCTCTGTCAGCTGTCTGAACCGAGCTCGCCATGGTACAGTACTTTGAGTGGATCAGACCGCCAACGCAGCAACCTCGCCACCGACAATCTCTACGCCGTGATTCACGCCGCCTCCGTGATTCGTATTCACTGGCGGGTGGACAACTACGGCAAAGAAAAGATCTCACGGCGGGGAATGGATAGGATCGCGGATTGGAGTTTATCGCCATGATTATAGTCGCTGCGACGTGGCCGGACTACTGGAGTCGCCGTGGAAGCGCCGGTGACCTCGGTTGCGCCACGCCGAAGCTTGTTACTACACGGTAGTAAGCGTGGCACCCTTAGGAGTATTCTCCTTGTGCCGTTACACCGGTGACTGCCACGGTTACATCCACCGTGTTCTTCCCTATCTCCGGCCGCCAGCACATCACGGTCAAATTGAGAGCTACCGACCTCGGGGTCTATAAATTTAGTGCACCATCAACTTCGTTATGTAATCACGCATCTAGCGCACTCACCCGTACCTCAAATACTCCACCAGAGAGCTTCAATTTCGCATTTCCCCCAATCTGCTCAAGAACACCACGTGTACTGACCTCGCCGTGGTCCGCTCAAATCAGGTCCGATTTTGCCAATTGTGTTCTTGTTTCAGCACCCATGCTTGTCCTTGATACTCACCGACCCGCCCAATTGAACTAGAAACCCACTGGTCGTCGGGAACACGATTGTCTGTCCGCAACGCCCTCGGTCACCGTGGCCAGGGACATTAGGGTGGCCATTCATGCAATTGACTTAGGGGAAGTGTTCGGTAGGGGTTCAATTGTGTTCCTGTCACTCGGGAACTCCAGCCGTGGCGTCATCCGGTTGGAATAGGCTCGCCGGAGTGCGGCGAGGGCTGTTCCTCGTCGTGGACTTTGGTTTGCGAAAGAATAGAACGTGGAGGTTCTTTTTGTAAACCGTAAGTGACTCATCTCAATAGTGCGTCGGCCTTGCTTCTGGATATTCAAAAAGGCAGGGATCTCGGTGCAAAGTTGGCATGGGCGCGCTTTCACCCGTTGTTGGGCCGCCTGGTTTGAATTAAGCCCAGCACTATTCACTATCTTTTCTTTTTAGTAAAAATGTCAAACCAATTTTGTTAGATTCCTAATTTTCCATAGAATTTAATAAAATAGTTTTATGTTTTTTAGGACAAATAGGGAATTTTGGGTTATTTAAAAAAGCCTAAAGCATTGCTTCTGGATTTTAGAAAATAGATAATAATTCCAAAGATGCCCAAACTTTTTATTTGAACTCTAAGCATTATTTAGAAGCCTTGGGTAGAATTTGGTTTGATTTGGACCTTGTTTGATACAAGAACCCAAAACCCTACCCCCTGCTCTTTGAACTTCACTGTTGACTCCCGAAACCCTAAGTTCTCGGAGTTCCGTGAAGGAAAGTTGTATTCAAGACTTTAGCTAATAAACTCTTATTATCTTTGCACTCTCATGAGCATTTCATGGCATTCATTCTTATATATATCTATATGGTTATATTTAGAAAACAAGGAAGAAGTTGAGGTAGAGGAAGAGAAGACTCCACCACCACCACCTGTGGAACATCAGGCAGGAAATTGTTTTTACTTTGACATCTGAGGATCCGAGCCTGACTCACCTATAAACGAAGGCAAGCCCCGGTGCATGCAACCCCTCCCTTGTGTTTTTAAATAATTTCTGCACACTTTAAGTCTAGTGAAATGCGCATTAGGTTTACTGGAATTGCTTGGAACCTTTTTGATGCATTGCCTTCCTTGATATCCACACCTTTATAGGATACTTCTGCTGAAGTATCAAAACATGATTTACAAAAATGCTTAGCCCAGCTTAGATCTTGTGGATAGAGGTTGTCCTTAGCCTAGCTCGATAAAGGATGGCTTCTACCTGCAAGAATGATTTCATTAAGAGCGTGGTGGGATCTTACTGCAAAGTTCCCTTTGATGCTCTTTTCATCCTAGGAATACAAACAATCCTAAGGGTGGAAGTACTTAAATTGGGACCTGGGCTAGCAGCAGGTGATGCTCCGCCCGGGTCAATTAAGGATAGGATGCGTATGTAGGCCTGCTAGATCAAGGACTATCTTAACTGGCCACATGCCCTAGAAATGGGACAAGGTAAGCTTTGCCTCGGGAAGACTAATACCAGAGTAAGATAACACACAATGGGCGTGGAGCGATGGCGAGAGTAGCGTGTACCCTCCGTGGGAAGAGGCTAGACGGTGGTGTATCTGTGCTCTTGGTTGGCGTGAACCTGATCTGGTCTTAAGAACCCCGGTGGTGAGTTGACATATGCAAGGGTTAAGTGCTACATATGTCGTGTGGTTAGAGATCCTTAGCTGAGTAAATCGATTCGGATCGCCGTTATATCCTCGGAGAGTGGAGACTTGATCACTGACCTGCAACCTAAGTCAGGATGTGAACCTCATGAATAAAAATGATGTTGTATCGATGAGATGGTGAAATTAGACTAGATGCAAACAAGGTCTATTAATACTTAATCTGGCATTAAAATGTTGAAAGTAAGGACTCACTTTAGTAAGCTATTTCTGCAAAAGTATCTAAGTTGATTCTTGCTAAAGCCTCTCCTTGATTCCCAAATCCAGCATATCCTTGAGAGTCTTTTACTTTGTCGGGTAAGTCTTGCGAAAGTACACTTCGTACTCAGGTCTTTGTCCCATGTTGTTTTAGGTGAAGAAGCGACAAACTTTTGTTGCTTCTGCTCGAAGAACACCAGGAGTAAAGCTGTGGGAGGAAAGGATCCTCCATAAGAACTTTTGTTTAAAGACTTATCGGGAGGAGTTTTTGCCTCCCTTGGTATGTAATAATATTACTCTGCACTCATAGGATATATTTTGGTCTGTAAATATTCAAGTCTATCTTACTTTTAAATAAAGGTAAGTTCATGTAATTGCTTCCACATTCTCGTAACTCCGATGCTTGTAATGTCTCCGTGACGGGTGAAACGCTCTTGGGAAAGGTAAAGCAAATACCGAACTTGTCAAGTGATTCAGGGGCACCTACAGGGTTGTCTGAGGTCCGTTGGACAAGGATAACTGTAGGTGGGCCTAATGACTTGGGAGGTTCCGTCACAGCAGGGAACCAACTCCACGACTTCCATCGAAGTCTGCCGGTCTTCGGCGTAAATGTGCAAGATCCAAATTGTGCAATCTCATGTCCAATTTTCCTCTTTTGCCAATGCAGACAATAATGTTTTGCGAAGACTTCCACAGAGGGCTGCCGCCATACGAAGTCGTCGCCCAGACATACTTCGCCTGGGCCACCACGGCATTCGGCGTCAGCTGGTGGACCTGGACCTCGAATCTCCGCAGGACCTCCGCCATGAATCGATGCGCAGGTAGACAAAGGCCAGCGGCGAAAAAAGCCTCAAAAACGACCAACTCGCGTTCAGGCTCGGGGATCTCCTCCGGCCCCGGGACACGGCCCACTCCGCTGCCAAAATATCCAAGGTGTTGCATGTCTTGCACGCGGACCGAGGATATCCGCGACACACCAAATTCCACTGTATCACCAGGATGCAACTCCTCCGCCGCCACGTTGCTCAGTGTGTCCTCGGACGATGCGCCGGCCGGCGGTGTATCGGCAGCAGAAGAGGAAGAGGATGACATGGCTACATACCGTCGGCAGCGGCGGGCGGTCTGCTTCACGCGGGCTAGATCTCCGATGAGCAGGAGCAAGGAGGGCAGGCGAGCGATCAAATGGTTTCAAGAGGAGGCTAGGGTTTTGCGGCGCATAGAAAGAGTACCTGACCCACGCCGCCCCGCCACCTTTTTATACACATGACGCGACGCTTCGGGAAACCCGCAGTCCAACAGTGTCGAGTCCGTCAACGGTCACATCAAAAACCCCTGTGGAACCACTTCGAGCGAGGGCAGCGTCTCCACCATCTAGCGACGTCTTCGGCACTAGATGACTTAGTCGAACTGGTCCCTCGAAGGGCAAATGTTGGGGCAAAGGCGAAGACGCTACCCTTCGCTCGATGCCTTCGCCGATCTCGCCGCACCAACGGAGGCAAAGCGACCGGCAGTTTCCACCCTTCATCCAACACGCTGCAAGACGAAGGCCTACGACAAGGTCGCTCCGTCTCGCGTCCTCGTCCAACACGAAGGCCCACGTGGAATTTGGCCCATTGTAACAGGCCCCACGCGGCTGAGTGTATTACGGGCCCAATTTGTAAAGGCTTTTCTGTAATGACAGTCTGTAACCCTGCTTTATGGGAATATTCCGGGGATGACCTAGGCGCCCGAGGGCACATGCGTCCTTAATCCAAGACGCTGGGTACTCAGGCACCTATAAATACCCCCGCACAGTGCCCTTGAGAGGCTAGATTAACAGAGCAATTGCCTTCCTGAGCTAAAACCTTGTCCGCATTACTTTCACTCCCCCGTTGGATCAACTTGCTCAGGAGAGCAAGTTCCAACAGCAGGGTCAGAATGTAAATTAGAACCAAGGAAAGAGGCAGAAGGTGCAAGTGAGGCAAGGCAGGCTAAACTTCACCACATTGGCTGATATTCCGGAAGGAGCACCCGTCATGACTTGTATCTTTTTCATTCTAAATTACCATGCAGTCATTCTTTTTGATTCTAGTGCATCACACAGCTTCATCAGCGCAAAATTTAGTGCCAAATGTCAGCTAACCTTTTACCACACAAATGGTGGTATTACGATTGCATCCCTGGGAGGCAGGGTTGCCACCTATCAACTCAACCGGCGTGTGCTAATAAAATTGGGTAGTCTTATATTTAAAACCACCCTCCTGATCATGGGATTGGAGAGCGTGGATATCATCTTGGGAACTGAATGGTTATCACGACATCATGCATTGATCGACGTCGTAGCAAGAGCCATTGAAATACACCCACCTTTTTGTGGAGAAATCACATTGTACTTGCCTAACCAGGGTTGTACCCATTCTTGTGCACTCACCCTGATAGAGTCACCCATAGAGAGGATTTCAGTGGTCTATGAGTATCCTGATGTTTTCCAGACGAATTGCCAGGGATGTCACCCGACAGAAGTATAGAATTTGCCATCAAATTGCAACCAGGGACCGCACCTATTTCTAAAAGGCCATACAGGATGCCTCCAGCAGAGTTAGCAGAACTAAAGAAGCAGTTACAAGAGTTGTTGGACAAGGGGTTCATTCGCCTAAGTACTTCACCATGGGGATGTCCGGCCTTGTTCGTAAAGAAGAAGGATGTGAGTCTGAGACTGTGTGTTGATTACCGCCCTCTCAATACGGTAACTATTAAAAACAAGTATCCTTTGCCTCGCATTGATGTTTTGTTTGATCAGTTGGTTGGAGCCAAGGTGTTTTCCAAAATAGACCTTCGCTCTGGATATCTAGATGCCACATAAGTTCGACGGCCACGCGTCCCCGTCGAACTTACAATAAGAACGTGGGTACCGTCGAACTTACATCTCTAAATTCGACGGCCCCCGTCGAACTTAGAAACGCACGTTCTTAATGTTAAGTTCAACGGTACCCACGTTCTTAAGGTTAAGAACGTGGGTACCCACGTTCTTAATGTTAAGTTCGACGGGGCCGTCGAACTTACTTCTCTAAGTTCGTCCAAAAATCACCGTCGGCTATATTCGTCGGTAAACCCACGTTCTTACGGTAAGTTCGATGGCTTATTACATTAAGTTCGACGGTTTTTCACCCATGTTCTTTAACCAGTTTCCTGTAGTGCCAAGTACAGACTTTTTGAGTATTTGGTGATGTCATTCGAACTAACAAATGCTTCGGCATACTTTATGTATTTGATGAAATCAGTATTTATGCCAGAGTTGGACAAATTTGTGGTGGTTTTTATTGATGATATTCTGGTGTATTCAAGAAATGATGACGAGCATGCTATGCATTTGCACATAGTACTTCAGCGACTGCGCGATCATCACCTGTATGCCAAACTCTCCAAATGCGATTTGTGGCTAAGGGAGATCAAGTTCTTAGGTCACACCATATCGCAGGATGGATAGCGGTTGACCCTGAGAAAGTACAAGAAGTGATGGATTGGAAGCCTCCTACAGTCCTACCACTGTCCGACAGATTCGAAGTTTCCTGGGTTTGGCAGGATACTATCGGCGATTCATTCTAGATTTCTCTAGGATTGCTAAACCAATGACTCAGTTATTGAAGATAGGAGTGAAATTTGATTGGAGTCAGAAATGTGAAGATGCCTTTCACGCATTAAGGCAGCACCTGACAACATCACCCGTGCTAGCATAGCCTGACAACACCAAATCATTTGATGTATACTGTGATGCTTCGGGCACTGGAGTAGGTTGTGTCTTGATGCAAGACAACCGAGTCATTGCCTACGCATCTAGAGCACTCAGGCCTCATGAGCAAAATTATCCCACACATGATCTAAAATTAGCAGCGGTAGTCCATGCTCGGAAGATCTGGAGACATTACCTAATGGGAGCTCATTGTAATATTTTTACTGACCACAAGAGCCTCAAGTATATTTACACTCAGACTCATCTTAATATGAGGCAAAGGAGATGGTTAGGATTGATCAAGGATTATGATCTAGAAGTACATTACCATCCTGGCAAGGCAAATGTTGTGGCAGATGCCTTAAGTCGAAAAGCCCAGTGCAACTGTATAACCATTGATTCTAAGGTCGCCACTTTGTGTGATGAATTGCGCATGCTGAACATGGAAGTTGTTTCCCCAGGAACCTTGGATTATATCTCAGTTGAACCGACTTTACAAGAGCAAATAATCATGGCACAGATTGGAGACAAAGGTGTTCAAATCATTAAGGAAATGCTCAACTAAAAGGTGGATAAATACAAATGCTTTCGACAGGACAACAAGGGTGTTCTGTGGTTTGAAGACCGACTAGTTGTTCCCAAGAACCCCGAACTCAGGAAGAAAGTTTTGGATGAAGCTCATCTTTCCAAGTTTTCCATGCACCCCGGCAGTAACAAGATGTATCATGACCTTAGATCCTTATATTGGTGGACCAGGATGAAGCGAGAAATTGCTAATTATGTATCTGAGTGTGACACTTGCCAAAGGATCAAAGCAAGCCATTTGAAGGTAGCAGGTACCTTGCAGCCACTCCCTATAACATCTTGGAAATGGGAGGACCTCAGCATGGACTTCATTGTGGGATTGCCCAACACCTCCCGGCACCACGATTCTATTAGGGTCATTGTGGATAGGCTAACCAAGACAACTCAATTCTTGCTAGTGCATACCACCCACAGGGTAGAAAAACATGTAGAAATCTATATTGACCAAATAGTGCGCTTGCATGGAATACCAAGGACTATCGTGTCAGATAGGGGAGCACCGTTCGTAGCACGTTTCTGGGAGCAGCTGCAGAAGTCACTTGGAACCAATGTGATAAGAAGCTCAGCATACCATCCTCAAACTGACGGCCAAACGGAAACAGTAAATCAGATTCTGGAGGACATGTTGAGAGCGTGTGTGTTACACTATGGCAAGAATTGGGATAACGACTTCCTCTGGCAGAATTCTCTTACAATAATAGTTACCAATCCAGCCTGAAGATGGCACCTTTCGAGGCCTTGTATGGGAGAAGGTGTAGAACACCGCTAAATTGGTCACAAGCTGGAGAAAGGGAAATATTTGGACCTGACCTAGTGCTTGAAGTCGAGGATAAAGTCAGAGTCATTAAGAGGAACTTGGAAGCTGCTCAGGCCAGGCAAAAGAGCTATCATGATAAACGAAGGAAGCCTCTATAATTCGAAGTGGGGGATCATGTGTATCTCAAAGTGTCACCCACCAAAGGTGTTTAGAGATTTGGGATCAAGGGCAAATTAGCTACTCGCTATATTGGGCCCTATGAGATCAAAGAGACTTGTGGGCCTGTAGCCTACCAGTTAAGGCTGCCACCTCACATGTCAACAATTCATGATGTGTTCCATGTGTCTCAGCTGAATAAGTGTATCCGCTTACCAATGGAAGTGCTATCCGAACCTGAATTGGAAATAAAACCAGACTTGTCATATCAAGAGCACCCCGTCAAAGTATTGGACCAAAAGGAAAGGTCAACTCGAGCAAAGTCAATCCGAATGTATAAGATCAGTGGAGCAACCATTCAGAAGAAGCTACTTGGGAAATTGAGGAATTTCTGCGCTCGCATTATCCCGATTTTCTACCTCAGGAGATAGGTACGTAACCCAAATCCAAACCCCCCACCTGCCCTTTGAATCTAAGTATAAGAGTAATGTAGTTAATAAAAACTGAGTAAGTTGTGAAACTAAATCTAAAAGGACTTCATTCTGAAGTTGCAAAGAGGATGACATTCGAAGAGCAGTCTACTAGAGAACCTTGACAAAAGAAACCACACCACGCAAGCACACACCTTCTTAGCACCCCTCTCAAGGATCCCTACCCAATCTCGGGAAGAGATTCCTTTAAGGGGGGAGGGTTGTAACACCCCAGGTGTTACCCAAGGCCCTGGCTAAATGTATGCACCTATAGCCTATTATCACATGTGTTTAAGTTGGAAGAGAGGGCACCCAAAGCTTTAGAGCCATGGCTTAACTAAGTGATGATCATGATGGAAGGGATACCCTAGCTTTTCATGTATCTTCACTTGTGAAAAAGATTCTAAAACCCTAGTTCCCCCTCTTCAGCCATTAAACCCCCAAAACTTTGGATTAGTGAGAAGGGGAAGCAAATGATCATTTCATGACTTGAACCCTTTACCAAAGTTGAAGTACATTAATATATATACAAAATATAGTAAGGGAGGCATTACAAAAAGGTCCAATGAAAACCCTAGAGCAATCCATTTTTCTCTATGTCAAAAATCAGCCCAAATCTAAAGATCAGAAGAGTTCACTTATTTGCTGGCACCAAAACCACATGGTCCAAATAACAAAAAGTGGCCAAACTACCCAAGGCTCACCCCTGAAAAGTTTGAAACCAAACCAGGGTCGTTTGACACGGTTTGGCATCTGTTTTGTCACGAGATGGACAGTGCAGACAGACAAGACTTGGCGCCACCATATCTTCCAAGCTAGACCCGATCTCCCCTTGGAACTCACATGAACTAGATAGCTCTAGGCGTAGGGAAGAAATCTTACACAAGTCATATGGCAAGACTCGCATGTTTGGGTGCTCAGTCGGCGTAAGAACTTGGGTAGAATAACATGGCCACGTGTTCGACGCGCCCTGGCAACGCTAGAGCACTCCCCGGCGCTCGGCCCCGCGCGTGCCGTGCCGTGTCAACCCCGCGCCCGCGGCTATAAAGTCGACCCTGGCCTCGACCGTACGCCCCCACGCGCTCCCAATCCTGCCCGAACACAAGTTCACCGGCGTTTGCCCTGCGCACGGCGTGCCAGCGGCCGCCCGAGCCCCAGGCACCATAGACCAGCCACTCCAGCCCTCCTCCACCCTGTCTGACCCCTCGGCCAGCTTCCTTGGAGCTTGGTGAAGCTCCTCGAGCCTGAAGACGAAACACCACCTCACTGGAAACGCCGGATTGACGCCGCCAGACTTCAACCGGCTACCGTCGCACGTAGACCGAGCTACACGATAAGCCATTCATCAATTCCTTGCGCCTACGGCATCCTTGACCTCCAGTGAAGCTCCCCGTGCTATTTAATTGAACTCTACCGCCGTGAGCAGGCCGGAGCATGCATCGCCGACGAGCCCAGCCGCCTGTGCACGCGGCCAGCCCTATTCCGGCCATCACCGCTGGTGATCCGCCCCTCCACGTGACCGTCAGGAGCTCCCAGACCTCACCCAGCCCTCCATCGGACCTCTCCTACCACCGGTAAGTCGCGCCACCGTTTTCCCCCCTACAGCTACTATTCCGGCGAGGAGGGAGCTCGGGTTAACAGAGAAAGAAGCCAGGGGGGGTTTTGGAAACGTTAGTGACCCTAGTGAATATTTCCAGGGGCGCGGATTTAAGGATTTGATTAAAACAACCCCAGGGGTCCCAATGCAAACCTGTTTTTCATAAACCTTTAAGACTTATTCTTTTTAAATAAGTAAAGAACTTGAAAAGTTCATAACTTGAGTTTTATCCAACCAAATTTGGTCAAACCAATTTTGCTAGGTCCTAATTATTATGAACCATTCAGGAAAAATAATAAACACCCTGATTCCTGCAATACTTTTAGAGTTTCAATTTAAATATGCATACTGCCCAAAACTAAATAAATAGAGGAAAAATTGAAATACTTTTGGACTGAGGGTAAGAAAAATTAAAGACATACTTAACTACTAACTACCCTGTTTAAAAATGTTAAACTCCTCAGTATACTAGGTTAAGGAGGGATTAACCAATAAAACTTGTATTGGCCCAAACCTTAAGAAAATGAAAAAGGGAATTTAAATTAAGAACCAGAGGGCAACCACATTTTTCCTAGCTTGCTTAGGTGATATAGTTCATAAGAAAATTTTGTTGAATCCTCTGTTAGTACAAAAGAAATGCACCATATTTTATTTTATAAAAATAGTAAGAACTTAGAAAAATTCTAGAAAAATAACCCTAAGGAGAAACCACCCCAATCCTTGGGAAAAGTACTATTATGCTAGTATAAATCTAGAAAAAATACAAGTTTTGTTGTTTGATATTTTTCAAATGACAAGTTAGTTATAAGAGCCTTTCTGACCTTAAACTTTAGAAAATCACAACTAAATGGCCATTAAGTCACTTTCTGTTTTTTTTGGCACAGAGACCTGTCATTACCCATAGTTGTTGGCAAAAATAATTTTCAGTGCAGAACCCCCACCTAAATCAGAGCATAGTGCAAAGTGACCATTCACCCTCACTTTTGTTATTTTTGCCTAGAGTTTATTCTAATTATTTTTAACCTCAAATTTGTAGAACAGAATACAATGCTAAAAATTAGCCCACTGTAATTTTTGCAACATTTTTGGAAAACTCTAAATCACTATGGTAGTTCAAGTCTACCTTAAAAACATAAAAAAATGAAAAGGAGAATTAGTGGAGATGAAGAATGTTACCCACACCCCTGCAATATAACCTCCCTAAGTACCTACTAAAACCATGAAGGATGTCCAAACATCTTAATTCCAACCAAAACTAGCTAGGCAAATATAAAACACTTAGAGCATCATATGATAAAGAAACCCTAGTACCACTGCCTTCTATTATCTCACCCTACATCATGTTTACTAAATTTTTGCATCTCATTAACATACATGTCTCTTATTCATTGCATTCGATAGATTGTAATCTCGCTGACGGAGAGTACGTCCTCATTCCGGAGCAAGGAGTTGCTCAGGAGGTAGTCCCGGAGCCAGCACCAGAGCCTGCTACTGAGGACCTCCCTGCCCCAACTGTTGAAGGCAAGCCCAGGTTTTATGCATAACCATTATATATGCTATTTTACTGCACTTAATGTTTGTAGGCTTGTACTGTGCACTTAAGTGTAGGAGTTGACTGAAACCCTAGTTGCATGAACTCAGGATTCCTTTTGAGATGGATGCTAGTATGCTAGGTCGAGTAGCTGCTTTACTAATTAGGGATCTCGGTAGTAGTCGAGTGATTTTTCTAGCACTCGGGCGAGGTCAGGAATTGGTTGTATCCATTTTTATATCGGAATGATGATGGTCTGTGGACAACGATCCATGGGGATGTGTTGTCTACAAGATGAGAAATTGGAATAAGGATTAAAGTGTGGTACTGTGTGTCAAGCGTTTGAACGTACTAAGCACATGCCGAGAATTATGGTAAATCGGTAAGCCTAGTACCTGAGTGAACCTGCCCACAGACTTTATCCCTCACGCGACTTGAGATGTAGTCTCCGATTCCGGTTATGGTGGGTACAAGTGTGGTCACTGCACGATGGCAATCGGGGTCAGTGAGGCATTATACGCCAAGGCGGTGAGCCCTGTTCTGTTGACGAGGAATCAATGGGGATGGTTGATGTGTGTGGGGACGGTGTGCCTTGCCATGTCATATGTTTAGGTTTACCTTGCAAGGTTAAAACTCGATTCGAATCGTCTGCTTCTCGCAGCTAATGAGACTGCTTGATCCATGCTGCTACATTGAGTAATAAGTGGAAAAGAGATGACTGGCAGAGGATGTTGATTGATATAATGTTTGATACCATGTATGAACAGCTAGGTACTCATCTAGTAAAAAGGATCATACTAAAACTGGAAAAGCTAAAACTTGATTTTAGACTCAGCTAGTGCTTTTGGAAAACCAAACCCCTCATCCAAACAGCTGTATGTCTAGAGGTAGAGGAGTAGACTCCTCACACCGGGTAAGTCTAGCTGAGTATTTGTATACTCAGCCTTGCTTGTGGCATAATTTTTTTACAGGTTCTCTGGAGGATATGGTTGCTGGAGTGACTTAGCCATCCATCCTACCACCGGGCTGGACAGTCGAGTGGGACCCTACCTCGGCAGGAGAGGAGCATGAGGAGTGATGGGCTAGGCTTCCCCATCCTCCATTTTATTTTTACCGATAGTTAATTTCCGCTGCATCAAGAACAATGGTCCCTACTTTTGCAAAACTCTGATGATGATGTTGTAATAACATTAAGTACTTATTTAATTATGGTTATATGCTTTATTGTATTTTCTCTGTGCCTCACCTTCGAGTGAGTATGTGGTACTTGATCCTGTTAGTGGCCTTGTCGGACTAGATCTGAGGGACCGACGGTTTATTCCTATTTAAGTGTGGTCTAGCCTCTAAGGCGGAACTTAGGCACTTAAGTTGGAATAATTCAGGCGGTTCCGCCACAAAAGATGTCTTCGCTTGGACAGCTAACGATCTCTGTGGTGTTAATAGAGATGTCATTGAGCATAAACTCAATGTGGATCCATCTTTCAGGCCAAGAAAGCAGAGACTTGGGAAAATGTCTAAGGATAAAGCCGAAGATGCACGAAATGAAGTAAAGAGACTTGTCAGTGCCAGTGTTATCCGAGAAGTAACATATCCAGAGTGGCTAGCTAACACTGTTATGGTGAATAAGGCTAATGGGAAATGGAGAATGTGTATTGATTTCACAGACCTCAACAAGGCATGTCCGAAGGATGAGTTCCCTTTACCAATAATAGACTCTCTTGTAGATGCAGCAGCTTCTTCAGAACTCATGAGCTTATTGGACTGCTACTCGGGCTATCACCAAATTTGGATGAAGAAAGAGGATGAGACAAAGACAAGCTTCATAACTCCTAGTGGTACTTATTGCTACCTTCGGATGCCCGAGGGGCTCAAAAATGCTGGAGGAAACTTCAGCAGAATGACTGCCAAGGTTCTTCACTCTCAAATAGGCAGAAATGTGCTAACTTATGTTGATGTCATTATAGTAAAAAGCACAAAACAAGAAAATCATGTTGCCGATTTGCAAGAGACGTTTGCCAATTTCAGGCAAGCTGGTCTCAAGTTGAATCCAGAAAAGTGTGTTTTCGGATTGAAGAAGGGCAAGTTTCTTGGTTGTCTGGTATCAACAAAGGGTATCGAAGCTAATCCATGCAAGATCGAAGCTATCCTTTGGATGGAACCGCCAAATTCAAAGAAGGGGGCTCAACGTTTGGCAGGAAGGCTGGCATCGTTGAATAGATTTATATCAAGATCAGCAGAGAGAAACTTACCATTCTTTGAAATACTGAAGTCAGCTGAAGTCTTTCAGTGGGATCCAGCTCAGCAGAAAGCCTTCGAAGAATTAAAGCAATATCTGATAGATTTGACAACTCTAACTCCACCTTCATCAGGAACTCCACTACTCCTGTATGTGGCTGCCTCCCATCCTATAGTCAGTGCGGCACTTGTACAGGAGAAGCAAGATGGCCAAGTGAAAAGACAAGCACCAGTATACTTCGTCTCCGAAGTACTCACTTTATCAAAGAAAAATTACACCGAATTGGAGAAGGTATTGTATGCTGTGTTGATGGCCTCCAGGAAGCTTTGGCATTACTTTCAAGCATATCATATAATAGTGCCTTCATCATAACCTCTGAAGGACATAATGAGGAACAGACAAGCTACAGGAAGGATTGGAAAATGGGCTGCAGAGCTTAATGAATTCACCATTGATTATGTACACAGATCCTCAATTCAATCTCAGGCGTTAGCAGATTTCATTGCTGATTGGACGCCAGGGGCTCAGGAAGAAGAAGCAACAAAAGATGCCGAAGCTTGGACGGTATTCTGTGATGGCTCTTGGGGAACCTTCGGCGCAGGAGCAGCTCCTGTTCTAGTAGCACCCTCTAAAGTCAGGACATGTTATGCAGTAAAGTTAGACTTTAGTTGCACAAATAACATTGCCGAGTACGAAGCTCTTCTTTTAGGGCTTCGAAAGCTAAAGGCAATCGGAATAAGAAGGGCAATCCTCAAAACCGATTCCCATGTTATATCTGGCCATGTGGACAAAAGTAGCAAGGCAAGGGATCCGAAGCTTAAAAAATATTTGGATGCAGTCCGAAGATTGGAAGCTTCTTTTGAGGGATTTTCTGTAAAAAATATCCCAAGGGGGAAAATGAGCATGCGGATTTGCTAGCTAAGTCAGCAGCATAGGGGCTCCCTTTGCCTTCGGAAATATTCTTTGAAACAATAAAAGCACCTTCAGTCGAACTTATGCAGAGAGCAGTGCTTACACTATCACCTTTACATACTGAAGATTGGAGGACTGAGATTATATCTTTCCTCCAAGGCAACTGTCTTTCGGATGATGAAGTTTACAATAAAAGAATGGAAGCGAGAACAAGACCATATGTTATCATAGATGGGGAGTTATATAAATATGGAGTCTGCTCTCCATTACTCAAGTGCTTGTCCAGAGCCGAAGGTCAAGAATTGATGAAGGAAATACATGGAGGATTATGTGGGTCTCATATTGGGTCTAGGCCTTTGCTGGGGAAGGTTTTTAGACAAGGATTTTACTGGCCGAAGGCAGCTTCGGATGCAGCAGACTTGGTTCAAGAATGTGAAAATTGCCAAAGATGCGCAAGAGACCAGAAACAACTTTCATCTTTAACCCAGCTAATATAGCCAACTTAGCCACTGCAAAGATGGGGTCTAGATTTGTTAGGTCCACTTCCACCAACACAAGGAAATTTGAAATATGTCGTCGTAGCAGTGGAATATTTCTCTAAGTGGATCGAAGCAAAGCCCTTAGCCACAATAACTTCAGCCACAATACATAAATTCTTTTGGCAAAATATTGTTTGTCGCTTCGGTGTGCCGAAGGCAATAACCATTGACA
Source organism: Zea luxurians (assembly GCA_029449295.1). NCBI lineage: Eukaryota > Viridiplantae > Streptophyta > Magnoliopsida > Poales > Poaceae > Zea > Zea luxurians. The sequence continues at coordinate 31,482,002 of JAOPSE010000029.1, read as the reverse complement.
ATGGAACTCAATTTGATGTTGAAATGTTCAAAGATTTTTGTAACCGAATTGGTACAAAAATTCATTTTGCATCAGTAAGGCATCCAGAATCAAATGGGTTAGTAGAGAGAGCAAATGGAATTATAATGACAGGAATAATGAAGTTAATCTTCAATCACCCTGGAGGAAAGTGGCCAGATGAGTTGATCAAAGTGGTGTGGAGCCATAACACAACTGTCTCAAGGTCAACAGGTTTTACACCTTTCAAGCTCCTGTTCGGTGACGAAGCAATAACACCAGAAGAAGCAAAGATAGGATCAATAAGAACCACAGCTTCAGTGGAGGACGAAGCTGATTCTCAAATAACAAAAGACACTATAGAAGGGACCAGACTTCAGGCCATAGAACACATCAATAAGTATCAGGCCAAAACAATAAAATGGCGTGATAAGAAAGTTCGATTGAAAAATATCAAGCCAGGTCATTTGGTGCTTCGGAGAGTAGCCAACCCAGATACAGTGGGCAAGCTACAACTGAAATGCGGATTGAAGGATATGGATGGCAACGACCTGGTTCTTACAGATTGAAGGATATGGATGGCAACGACATACCCAGATCTTGGAATGCGGATGAGCTTCGGTGGTATTATGTGTAATTGATGTAATCTTTTCTATTTTTCCTATGACACTCTTTTCCTTTTAGGAGGGGAGAAAGGTTTTTAACAGGGCCATAGTTTGTAATTTTTTATTCTTATTTAGCCCTGTGCAATACAAGGGCTAAAATCACCAAAAAATGTAACATGTAATATCAGAACCTGCACCATCGAGTGCAAAAGAGAACAGGGAAAAGCTCAAAAGTCGTCCCCAACGGGATGCAGAGCTGAAATCACTCCAAGGATGACGAAGCTACAAAAAGTCCTTCCTAAGGGAGCGCAGAGTAAGTTCCAAAGCTCAAAAGTCGTTCCTAAGGGAATGCAGAGCCAAATACCACCGAAATAGAAGGTGAAGAAGCTCCAAAGTCGTTCCTAAGGGGATGCAAAGCTTAAATGCCACCGAAATAGAAGGTGAAGAAGCTGCAAAGTCGTTCCTAAGGGAATGCAGAGCTTAAAGACTCCAAAGTCATTTCTAAGGGGATGTAGAGTCTGGGTGTGGCTTCATGTGCGTTTGGGTCATACATTTGTATGTTACATTACATCATTCATTGCATTCATACAAACATTCAGGATCATCATCATGACATAAAGCACGAACAGAAATAGTCCGACTTCGGCGACAAACTGCTTCGTTGGACACGAAGAAGCTTCGCTTCAAACATAAATACAGACATTTTATGCAAGGAAATGATTTGATGTGTAAGAAAAGAAGGGAAGGTGTTTTTTCGCCTTTGGCTCAAAAGATACACGAATTTCGTCCACAGCAAAGCAATACGTACATGGATGGAAAGGTAAAAATATATTACAAGGTATGGACAAATATACACAGTACTGAGTTCAATTCTTGATTACAATTCTTTGAAAAAATAATACAAATATTCCCTAAGCTCTATACAGGAAGGCATAAAAGGAAGCTTCGGGCTAGCAACCTTCGGAATGAGTTGTGGACTGTTAACCTTCGGCACCATCATCCTAAAGACAAATGATGGTATAAGGTAAAAGTGATGATAAAAATCAAGGCAGACAACAGGTAAAAGTTTCTTACTGATTTAAGTAGATTCTGAGCTTTGTCTCTAGCCAATTCTCGTCCGCCTTTAGCCCAAATTTGAGTGATGAATCTATTTTCGATACTTCGGGCCTCACCAGGAATATTAATCAAGTCTGATGGCGACAGGCTGAAGGTTGGTTTGTTTACTGTCTTCGCATGCGTGCATCTGACCTTCAAGAATGCAGCAGCTGTGCCACGAGAAGCTAGCAGAGCATAGAAGTCACCATGCCCAGCTATCACTTCATCGAGTGCATCAACTTCATTTTCAATGTGCTTGAAGGTATCTGATATATCTCCCGCCGAAGGGGCAATATCTTCAGAACTAGCCCAAACCGAGCTGATGACTCCTTTTAACCGTTGCACGCAGCGGCTGCCAAATTCCAAACATGTGTTCCGAAGGTCCCTTAGAGATTCCTGTAGCTTTGAGTTTTTATCAGCTTCGGCTTCATATTGCTTGTAGTTCCTTCTTCTCTTGTTCGGAGCACTCTGATTTTCCTTTTAAGGCTGTTTGAGTTTGGAGAAGCTCCTCGCTTGACCTACATTTTCAGCTTGAATCTCCGCAAGCGAAACTTCTGTTGCTTGAAGCAGGAAGTCCTTCTTTTCAAGAGAAGCTTCATAATCTTTAATCTTACTCTCTAAGCCCTCGATTATGATCTCATTTTTCTTGTCCTCGAGGTCTTGTTGCATCCTCAATGCTTTACTTAGCAGCATAATCTGTGGAAATAGGCTGACTTCAGAAAATTCTAATATCACAAAGATAACAAAAGTTTAGGCAAAAAGAATTTTACCTTGAAATTGGAGTAAAAGAGACTGCCGACGATATGTTGCCGCTGGTAGCCGCTTATATCAGACTCAAGCTTCGGAAAACCGACACTCTTTGATAGAGTGCCGATTCGCCCTGGCACGATCGCGAATACATACTAAGGCTTCTTCGTCAATTCCACCAAAAGCATAGCTCCTGGCTGGTAGCCACATGATATCCCATATTCCTGTAGCTCCTTCTTCTCAGTCTCGGACAATTCTTGACCCACTAGGTTCCGAAGGTCAAAATCTTTTTCTTCTGAAGTAGCATCAGTAATCTTTTTTCCTTAGTCAGGCACTGCGGCCATGACCTTCTCCGTATCTGCAGTTGTCTCTTCTGCAGCCATATCCGAAAGAAGTTTGTCAATTCCTGACAGTGTATTAGAAAGATTGGCAGCTTTGACAGCAGTTGTAGCTTCGGCAGAGGTTTCAACATCGGCAGTGGCCTCGGCACTTGAAACAGACACTATTTTGGATGCCGAGGCTAGCGGCGGTGTCCGCTTAATAGCTTGCATAACATTAACGATTCTTCGTTTTTTATGACCTTCAGTCTTCTCCTTTATAGCTGAAGGTTCATCCCTCTTCTGTAAAAGTTTTGTCAGTTCTGGTCTTAGAGGACTTAGCAGCTGGATGGGCAATGATTCAGTCATTACCTTTAGAATTTCGGCTATTTCAGCAGCAGAGGGCGTTGGAGTTTCTTCTGTTGCCTCAGCTACCTTTGGCTCCTGTACCTCAGGCTTCCTCTTTTTTGACACTACCGCCTTTGGCTCAGGAGCAGTTTTTGTCTTCTTTGAAGCCTTCTCATCCTCCTTAACCATTCTGGCAGCTAGTCTGTTTAGAATACTAACAATTCTTTTTCTTTTCACCCCTTCGGCACCTTTGTCAAGATTCTCACACTAGTAAGAATTTGATCACTAGTGACGATTTTCTCGTGACACTGGTTACTTCAGTCACAGATTGATACCTTTCTATGACCAAATTTACATCTTCGTCAACAATTACAAGTGACGAAGATTAGGCTTTAATATTAATGACGAAAATGAAAGGAACGTCATAGAAACAAATTTTGGACGCAACAAATCAGTCACAGATTAGATTTGATATCGTCATCGCTATTTGCCTTGTTTGGCTGATGTAATGATGAAATAAATTGGTCACTGATGAGTTTTAGTAATCGTCTCCCCACTTGTACACCACTTGACGACATGGGATCCTTGGCCTACATGGCCCGCATTTTTTTTGTAAAGTGGGACACAGCCCCCGCCTGGTGACGTGGCTCTGGCCCACCAACTGGAAATGGCGACGCGCGGCCCGGCGACGCATGTGCTCAGATTTATTTGGCGAAAAAATTGCTCCCGCGGAGCTTCGAACCAGCAACCTGCTCCTTGCTTTGAATCAGTGTTACGACTAGACCACTCGCTTGTTCTTATAACTAATGAAAGTTAGAGTGCATAAGTTGGTCAATTGGGCCTAATCAGAACAGAATCGTTAGCGTAGTACCTGTTCCCATCTACCGTTCTGCTAAGGTGTTCCCAGCCGCCATTCTGCTAAGGTGTTCCCAGCCGCCATTTTGTGATCTGCATGGCTGTTCTACTTCCACCGTTCTGCGATATGCGTTTCTACATTCTATGATTGATGATCTTAGTCTCGGCCCTCAGGTTACGGCACACAACGACGCCGGCATCGGTCGTCCGCTTGATCGGTAACTAGGTAGCGTCGCAGCGAACGAGCGATCTTATCGCCTGATCCATTGATGCATTGAGTAAGTCCGTAAGTTTTGATAGATTAATAATTCATCCATTCATCAAGATGCAAATTAAATAATTATCTTTCAAGATGCAAATAGTATGGTAATTATCTTTCAATCACTGTTTCTTGCAAATTTCATATTTCATATGTTTGGACTCTATTGTAATCTAGTTCAAAATTTCCGGTTAATTATTAAGTTTTATGATGCATACCCTCCAAAATCCTAGGTCCACCATTGGAAGAATGGCGTCGGCATGAAAACAGCGATGGCAGAGAAGCTTCGGGCGCGGCAAAGCAGCGGCGTCGTGCGCTGAGCTACGGCGGGCGTGGACAGAACAGCGACAAGGCGGGGAGAAAAGCCAAGGTTTGATGTGTTGTGTTTTTGACAATAAGGTTCCATGTGCGTTTGAATTTTATTTCATATATGCACGTGTTTGATGTGGTTTTCAATTTTGTTCAATTTAATCATAGTTAGGGAGTTAATGCAAGTTTTAATTTATTGTCAAAATAGATGGATAGAAGATGGGTTTATGGGAAACAATTCACACCTGCATATGTGAAAGGAGTTGAAGAGTTCCTGAATTTTGTTAATGAAAGATACCTCGAAGACACACACATTCGTTGTCAGTGCGTGAATTGTCTTAATCAAAGGCTGCGACCTCAGAGTGAAGTAGAAACCAATATACACATTTATGGAATGTCAGCTACATACACGAGGTGGATTCATCATGGGGAGTTGGCAGATACAGAAGTTGAGGGTATAGAGGAGGTCGAAGGATATGATCATGACTTTGGGATACATATGGATGTGGACGATGATGTTTACGATGATGATCATGGAGTACTAGAGATGATCGGTGAACTGTTTGCCGCGGCAGAGGCTGATGAAGAAGAGCCAAGATTTGCAGGAGTTCTTGGAGATTCAAATAAGGCGCTTAGTCCGGGTTCTAGCCATTCAAAATTTTCTTTTATGGTGAGGATGTTGTATATGAAGTCTCGTTATCGAATCAGCAATACAGCATTTTCAACAATGATGAAGCTGATGTCAGATGGATACCCTAACAGTGAGTTGCCAAAATCATATGATGAGGCCATGAAATATCTTAAAGAATTGGGCCTTGGATACGAAAACATCCATGTGTGCAAGAATAATTGTGTGTTGTTTCGGAATGTTAATGCTAAAATGAATGAGTGCCCAGTATGCAAGGAGTCTAGATGGAAAGATGAAATTGGTTCGAAACGGGTTCCACATAAGGTTTTGAGGCATTTTCCACTCTTGCCAAGGTTGAAAAGAATTTTTGCTTCAAAACAAACTTCTGAGGAAACACAATGGCACAAGAAAGTGAGGAAGGCATTCACCAATGCGATGAGCCATCCAGCTGATGGGGAAACGTGGAAGGACTTTGACTGAAAGTACCCATGTTTTGCAGATGATCCGAGGAACCTGAGGCTAGCCTTAGCTACCGATGGATTCAATCCATTTGGCAACATGAGTACCCAGTACAGTATGTGGCTAGTGCTTGTGACACCGCTTAATCTCCCACCATGGGAATGCGTGAATCCAACAAACTACTTTATGTCTTTACTCATCCCAGGTCCAACATGTCCAGGAAAGGATTTTGATTTGTTCCTTGAGCCCCTAATTGAAGAACTGCTCAAGCTATGGAAGGGTGTCAAGACCTATGATGCATGTACTGGTAGGAAGTTCGACCTTCGTGTTGCTGTACTATGGTGTATACATGATTATCCAGAGCTGGCCACGTTATCTAGGCGAACAACAAAAGGGTATTATGCATGTATTTATTGCGACAAGAATCCGTTGTCTCTGACAATAAGGAACAAGTTATGCTACATTGGACATCTTTGTTACCTTAAAAGGACACATTCATGGTGGAATATCTTGGATTTCAATGGTAAGCGTGAAAACAAATTTGAGCCTGGCAGGTTTACTGTGGATGAGGTCCTACAAGAGCTAGAGAAGGTGAAAGATGTCAGGCCAGGGAAGCAGGCTGACATTACTGGAAATAAAAGGAAGCATAGTGATGGTCCAAAGATTTATAGCCGGAAATCTGGGTTGTGGCAATTGCCATATTGGAAATATTTGATGCTTCCACATAATCTCGATGTGATGCACATAGAGAAAAATGTATGCGAAAATATTCTTTGCACACTACTTAGTATACCAGGCAAGTCCAAGGACACACATAATGCAAGGCTAGATTTGTATGATATGGGCATAAGACCTGAACTGCACTTGCAACAAGATGGCAACTTGGCCTACAGGGCTCCACCTGCTCCATATGTGTTGGGGAAGGATCAGAAAGTCGAGTTTTGCAAGTTCCTCAAAGGTATCAAGTTTCCTGATGGAATTGTGGATAACCTAGCAAGATACATAAGTGAAGATGGTTCAAAGGTGGTTGGAAGACTGAAAAACACATTCTTGCCACATACTCCTACAGGGAATCATACCCGCTAGCCTTAAAGGACTGGTCAGGAAGGATGTATATGAAGCAATTGCAGAGTTGGGGACCTTCTTTAGGGAACTATGCAGTAGAAATCTACTGATAGATGTTGTGAAACGGCTGAAAGGAGAAATTCCATTGATCCTATGCAAGCTTGAGAAAATCTTTCCATCTGCCTTCTTTAATGCCCTAGTGCACTTGTGTGTCCATCTTCTCGATGAGGCACTGCTTAGAGGACCTATTCAATATGGATGGATGTACCCAATAGAAAGGCGACAAGGCACTTTGAAAAATTTTGTAAGGAACAGGGCTAGGCTGGAAGGATCAATAGCTGAGGCATATATGGCAAGTGATACCTTGACATTTTGTTCTAGGTACATGAAGGATGTTGACACTAGATTTAACCAGGATGATGATAGTGGTACAGAGATGCCATTGCCTAATGACATCTCTGTTTTTAAGCATGGTGCTACTCTTGTTGGAGCTACTAAGACTGAGTACATTGATGATGCTATCATGAATAAGTTAGTTTGGTATGTGCTACATAATGCTGATGAAGTAGAGGAATATTTGAAGTAAGTATCGTTTACATGTTTGAGATTTAATTTATGTTTTATTTATTAAATTTGAAAATATTCTTATGAATAAAAGTATGACATGCAGTCTGTACAGGGAGGAGCTATCGCACCAAGGTGCACGTCCAAATGATGTTGATCGAATGGTTCAACAAGGATTTGCAAAGTGGTTTATGTCCCATGTAAGTCACTAAACTTTTATGTTATAGGTTTACTAAATTTTTGGTATGCATATGTAATTGCTGAGCTGAGTAATTTTGTTGCAACAGATTAAGAAGAAGCGCAATGAGAATCCAGAATTGGTTTGCGAAGGACTGTGGGCACTGTCATGTGGCCTAGCTCGGCGAGTTAAGATTAGTACAGCTTGCAACATTAATGGAGTGCGGTTTAGCACAGTGGATCGTGAGAAGTTCATGCAGACATAAAAAAGTGGTGTAATGACTGAAGGTGAACATAATGGGGAGAACATAGATTTTTATGGTGTCCTTAAAGAGGTAATTGAGTTACAATATAACTCGAATTATCAAGTTCGTTGGATGGTGGTTCTATTTCGATGCAATTGGTACAACTAAGTAGGCAAGACTATGGGCATTCAAGATGATAGACATTTCAAATCCATCAATGTGCAGTCATTTTGGTACAAGTCTGATCCTTTTATCTTGGCAGACCAAGCGAAAAAGATATTTTACATGGAAGACACAACTCCACAATGTAAAGATTTCCGAGTTGTGCAGAAATTTGAACATAGGAATATTTATGATGTGGCTGAAAAATATGAGGGCAGTAATGATGTGCATCAGGATGATTATTGTTCTGATACAGAGCATATAGTGCAAGAAGGTGATGATAATCAGGTTCTGTACAATGTTGAAGGTGGAGAAGCCACTCTAATTGAAGGCAATTTAGAGGAACTAATAAGAAACAAGAAGGAAGCTGCTATTATTCTTGAAGATAGTGAGGATGAGGAGGAAGATGATACAGTGCTTCAATATTGTAATGATGGTGGCGACGACAACAATGATGACAAGTCCATAGATGATGAAGATGATGATTTCTAGTATTGATAGTTGATTTATGAACAAGCCTATTCTTCAGACTAATACATCATATTGAAGTGTGAATGATTTATTTGGCAAGTTCATGTTGAATGTCACACATGGCAATTGCTTCTGCTGCTGGCAATCATGAAAATGGAGTCGATGGTCTTCCTTCAGTAAAAACATTACTGAAGTGTGAATGATTTATTTGGCATGTTCCTGTTGGATGTTTAATCCAATTAAAATTTCTTGATGAAGTAGCATGAAGCTGAATAGTTCAACAGTGTAATGGTTTCATTGTAATAGTTCAACAATGATGACATGTCCATCACAGATTTATAGTTGAGTTGATTTCAGTCATTTTGGTATAGCTCTGAACCTTAGCCTCCTGATGATTAAATAGAAATGCACTCTGTTACTAACTACTCAGTTCATATTAGCCAATGATAACTGTTCAGTTCAGATTCCTGTTCAGATTAGCCAATATAACCGTTCAGTTCAGATTCCTGTTTAGTTCAGTTTAGCCAATGATAATTGTTCAGTTCAGATTCCTAGATGGCAGTTTAGATTCCTGTTCAGTTCAGCCTAGGTATGCAATGAAGCCAATGATGGAGGCTAGTGTAATCCTATTCAGTTTAGCCTAAATATGCACAGAATGTAAAAAGATTAGCAAGCACATATGTTCAGTTACAGCTAAGAATTGCTTATACCTTTGGCTCCCATGCATTCAGTTCTCCCGGTTCTGTCCAGGCCTCTAGCTGTCAGATCCGTGCATACTAATGTTGGACAATCCCCCTCTTCATTATGAACAAACTTGACTAGTGCAATGGTAACCCCTCTTGACTTAGAACCATAACCTCCTAGGCTTGAGCTATGCGAGAGGCAGATTTTTTTGTGTTTGTTGACATTTTTCAATCATTTTTTTTTCTTTTTCTTTTATTTATTTAGATGTATAGTACTAGTTTCTCCAAATCATTTCAAATTTTTTTAGGGTGTTGATAGAGGTGTACCAAGATGTTGTGTGCCGGTATAATTTTTAGAACTAGTTTACCTATTAATGTAATTATTTGTTGTTTTACTAAAGAATAAATGGTAAAAAAACCTTTGGTAGCTAGAAAAATTTAAACACTTGCATGTACACTTCATTTTGGTGTACAATGTTGACAAAAATATTGCAATTTATTCTGACAAAGTGGTGACATACATCCTCAAAAAAGGCATACATCTATCACATAGAGCCTAGTTACTGAGCGAGAGATGTTCATGCTTGTGATGGATCTATACTCCCACTTTCTCCAATTCATTTCAAACTTTAATGGGATGTTTATTGAACCAACCTATGATGTTGTGTGCATCTTTGCATTTTTCAGACCTAGTTTACCAATTACTGTAATTATTTGATGCATTTCTTAAAGATATTTCTTACAATACCATAACCTAGCTAGAAAAATCTAAAAACTTGCATGTACACTTCATTTTGGTGTACAATGTTGACAAAAATATTGCAATTTATTCTGACAAAGTGGTGACATACATCCTTTGAAAAGGTATACATCTCTCACATAGAGCCTAGTTACTGAGTGAGATATGTTCATGCTTGTGATGGATCTATACTCCCACTTTCTCCAAATCATTTTAAACTTTAATGGGATGTTTATTGAACGAACCTATGATGTTGTGTGCATTTATGCATTTTTTAGACCTAGTTTACCAATTACTATAATTATTTGATGCATTTCTTAAAGATATTTCTTACAATACCATAACCTAGCTAGAAAAAACTAAAAACTTTCATGCACCATTCATTTTGGTGTACAATGTTGACAAAAAAGTTTCAAATCCTTCAGACAAAGTGATGACACATAACCAAAGAAAGGCATATAACTCTTGTATAGAGGCTAATTACTAAGTGAGAGATGCTATTGCAAGTGAGAGATGTATTGTATCACTATGTTAAAATTATTTCCAAATATTATATAATATGATCATAAACCAAACTAATGTGTCCATGAATAGATAATTGCAAAAAAACATAGAGAGAAATAAAAAACAAAGAATAAATAAAAAAGGTAGGCAAAACACAAAATTTCTCCTTGCGAGCTTGAACCTAAGAGCTTGGTCTCAGAGTTAGCAGGTCAAACCATTGGGCTATTCAAGTGTTTACAATATGTACCCAACGCTACTATATTTAAACGTATTAGCCTCCGCATTGCCAAACAAATTGGGCGCCAAAAAACATTTTTCGGCGTCGTCACTAAAAAACGCCGCCAAAGACACAACCAGTACCTCCTCTTCTTTCTCCCCCACTCATCCTCTTTCTCCCACACAATTTCTCCAACCCTAATCGCTACCGCCAGGACACAACCGCCGTCGACGACCTGCCTCCTCGACTAGGTACCTCACCGCCGCCGCTAGGACACATCCGCCATCGATGACCTGCCTCCTCGACTAGGTACCTCACCGCCGCCCCCTTACCTCTCATCGTGTCGATGAGCTGCGTCGTCGCCGACTTCACTCGCCGCATCCCACTCTGTCTCATTGCCATCCGCATTTCTCTCGCCCCTTCCACCTAACACGCCCCATCCACATTTCTCTCGTCTACCCCTAAACCCTAACCATCGCTGGATTTGGGTCATCGCCAATGACCTTGACGGTGAAAACAAGGAGGCAAAGAAGTCAGAAAGGTCCACAACAAGAAGAAGGTAAGCCACATGCAATCACCTGATTAAGTTAAAGGATGATATGTTTTGTAGATTTGTCCCAGCAACTAGCAGGCCGCCATCGTTTGTTGTTCCATGACAATATATATGACACTTCAACTGGCATTGTTTGAATAATAATTAGAAATGGTAGACATCCGGATCCATAAGACAGTGCCACTAATGATATAGTTTTCTCAATCTCACCGTCAGATGAATGCAAGCAGCAGGTTCTAGTTTGAATCGCCGGGCCGGGTATAATATCTATTTGCTCTAATCTATCTTACCTCTAATCTATAACCTCTCACATCTTATCTATTTGCTCTACACATGGCACTACTAGCTCTTTCCTCTCATCTTCCCTGCAAATAGTAGTACCTCTTAGCTTTTTGTAAAATCCTTTATATTATCTAATACGCACAGTGTGCTTGTTCTTATCTATCTTGCAAGTAATTCAACATGAGATAACTGATTATGAGAGAAGACGGGATAAACAAGTGGAGGAGAATATAAAGAAGATGCAAGATTGTAACGCCCGGAATTTTAGAGTTGAATTTTTTTCTTTCCCCAGCACTCATCAAATTCGGGCATTACCTTTCCTACTTTTCTTTTCTCCCCGCTATGCCTTGCTCCTTTTCAAAATTCTAAAGGGAGTTAACGCTATGTCGTGTATTAATAAATCCTAGAAGTGGATTTTCATTGGTTGTTGCATCATGCCGGACCATGATTTTCTTGCTTGTGGTTGAGTGATTTGTGAAAAGTATTTTTGGAGTGGAGTTTAGAGCTAAATAGGAAAATAGAATAAAGGGAAAATCATTTCCTTTCTCCTTGTGGCCCATCAGGGCGCGCGGCCCAGCCTGGCTTGGTGGCCCAGCCGTGGCCTGCCCTCTTCCCCCCCCATTTTTTTCTCTCTCCCCTTTCTCCGTGGCCCAGCCGCTCTTCTTTCCCCGCGCGGCCCAGCCGGCTCTTCTCGCGGCCCCTCTCTTGCCCCCTGCGTGCCGGGCCCCCTGGCAGCGCGACCTGCTTTCCCCCCCTCTCTCTCCCCCTCGCGTCTTGGGTCGGCGTTCCGCAGCCCAGCTCGGAGCGCCCCCCCTTCCTCGCTTCGGGCCCGCGGCACGGCCCAGCCGCCAGCGCGAAGGCGCGGAGGGCTCACCTGGCCGGTGCAGGCAGGGCAGTTGCCCAACCGCTGTCACCCGGTGGGGCCCGCATGTAAGCTCCTCAAGTCGTCCCCTGTTCATCTCCCTCTCCCCCACAACGCGCATTTCTCTCTCCTCCCCGCGTGGTTCGTTGCCCGACGTTTCTTTCTCTCCTCCCATCGCCCAGCCGTGGAAACCGCCGGCACTGCGCCTGTCCGCACCGTCGTTGCTCCCTAAGGTGAGCTCGCCCCGCCTCCCCTTCCCGTCCCTTTCCTCCCTTGTTCATGGCGCCTGGCACAGCACCCGTCTGCCATGGCTGGGGCTTGGTCGGCGTGCTCGTGTCCCGGCGTGCCCGCGGCGTGGCGCGGCCTGCCCTGCGCACGGTGCACCCGGCGCGGTTCACCGAGCCCATGGTGTGGCGTCGCCTGGCTCCTCGGCACGGCCATGGCGCGCGCGCCCCCGCCCCGGCGCGGCAGCCCTCGCCCTGGCACGGTGGGACCCCCTGGCGAGCACTCTCCCTCCCCCTCTGCGCGGCCCTCCTCTCCCTGGCGCGGTCCACGAGCTTGGCCCCCGGCGCGGCCTGCTCGCGGCGCACGGCATGGTCCGGCCCCTGTGCGGCACAGCTAGCTACGGCGTGGCGCGCCCCCTGGCCCAACGTGGCGTGGCTTGCGGCCAGCGCCCCCTGCGTGGCGTGGCTCTCGGCCAGCGCCCCCGGCGCGTGCATGGCACGCAGCTAGCATGGCAACTCGCTCGCTCGCCCGTACAGTGCATAACGTCACACATGTTTACTTTCCTTTGTGTGCAAATTGTCGCGCGGTGACACCCCTCACCATTTAAAAGTGCTAGTACTAATTGAATTGTGTCAAGAAGCGACATGTTAACTAAGCGTGGAATTAATTGTGATTAGATGATAACTTTATTTACACCTACATTAAATGTCTGTTTGTATAACTACATTAAATTAAGTGGTTAAGTTCAATCTTTTATTTAGCATGAGTATAATGAGTTATCGATCGTAATAATGGTTATGTTATTCTTACTTTTCGTACGGTCGAAGGCGCTAGCCATATGTTTGGTGTATGATTATTGGATTCATCTCTTTGTATGGTGTACTGTTTACTTTCTGATTTGAGATGTGAACGTATGGTTGTGCTCGCATAGATAACGGTCCGGTTGCAGAGTCCGAAGAGCTCGCAGGAGAAGACCCTGAGCAGCAGCTGGTTGGTGGAGGCAAGTGTCCCTTGACCCACTTATGTCCTATACATTTCTTAATTCACTTTCCGCATTTACACAGTTTATACCTAAGGATTGACTAGCTCTTGTTATCCATGTCCTTGTTTACCTATTTGGGTTGGATTATTCTAGTTTAGCTTCATGCTAGCGTTTCACATTAATCAATGAACATGATGAGATCTATCTATGATACGATGTTTTCCCTTTTTATTTATGATGATATACTTGTGGCATTTAAGGGGACTCGAGTGGTTTCTTGAGTGCCTCTCCATAAGGACCTATTCGTTGGATGACCGCCTGGGAAAAACAGTGCAACCATGAGGGTGAAATGGGACGCCCTTAGCTTAATAATTAGAGGAACTAGGGTGTAGTTCGCTTCGCCGTCGTGCCGTTAATGGGGCTCGGTGTATGCAGCTCGCTCTGCCAAGGTTGGTTCGCCCCTTGGGGAGGAGTGCGGTGCATTTAGGAAACCTAACGGGCGGCTACAGCCTTAGGGAATCTTTGTAAAGGCTACATAGTGATACCCTGCTGGGTCACCTTGGTAGTGATCAATGGAGAGTCATGATCTCCGGGTACGAAGGGAATCACGACTTGTGGGTAAAGTGCGCAACCTCTGCAGAGTGTTATGAAACTGATATATCAGCCGTGCTCGCGGTTATGAGCGGCCAAGGAGCTCCATTGATTAGAGATACTTGATCAGAGATGTTCGGATTATAGGTGGTGATGAGAATGATTGTTTTGGTATTGACTATGGTAATGGTAAGTGGTATTCTTTCTGTTTGGAAAGGATATATTTGGGATAATAACGTGGGTTAATTCTAAAACCTGGCTCTCTACTAGTAATAATAATCTGACCAACTAAAAGCAATTGCTTGACTTACCCCCTGTAAAGCCCAAAATTGGTAGGAGAAAATAATAATAATAATAATAATGAAATAAATAAATAAATACATTTAAGATAGTGTTTTGGGATCATGAAACCTTTTGGTGGTTATATATTAGAAGGTATTTCCTCATAAAATAAAATAAGTAATAATTATTGAAGTTTTGGAATAAACTTCTAATGGACTACACATTCGAAATCCTTTCATATAATAAATATTATGTGCTGCATATCGGAAACATGGCCTAAAAAAAGATAAGGTAATAAAAAAAATAAACTTAATACTTGAACCGTGGGGTTCATGTTGTAATATATTCCTTTTTGGTGTGCAAATTAGAACTTTGTTTGAATTTAAATCTAATTGAAATTTGAAATGGGAAAAGAAAGGAATTAGAAAAGAAAAGGAAAAGGTTATCTGCTCAATCGGGCCTAAAACCTAAAATTCTTGGCCCAATTGCCTTCTGACCGGCCCACCTCCATCAGCCCGCGCGCGCTCACCAGGGTGCGTGTGGGTCACCAACATGCGGGCCCCACTAGGCAGGTTCCCACCGCGCTGTCTGCGCGCTTGTGGACGACGCGTGTGGGCCCACACTGTCACTTTCTTCCTTTGCCGCGCATGTAGCATCCAGTGACTGACTTGTGGGCTCCATCTGTCATAATCGTCTTCAACAGAAAGGAAGCGAAACTGATGGCACGGTGGCCGGGATCCTTGCGTCAGCCGTTTCGCGCTGGCCGTGGAAATCGGCTCTCGGTTGCCGATCTCCTCCCCGCCATTAGACTATATAAACCGAACCCCGCATCGCACCGAGGGCACCATTGCCAAGCTTCACCACGCACATGAGTGAGAAAACGGGGAAGAGACCGCCGCCGTAGGTTAAGTCGTGGGTACCACACCGACGAACCCAGGATGACCGATCGGGGGCATTCGCGGCCGCACTGGGTTGGCGTCTGTGTCCTCTCTGTGCGGCTGTAGGGAAGGGACAGCAAGGAATTTCATCGAGGATTCGTCCGCCGCCGTCGGACCGCCTCGCATCGTGGTCTGCTGGTTACCCATCTCGATTTAAGGTAATCTCACCCTCTGTTGGTCTGTCATGATGTCGGGATCATTTTGACACCTTGCCACTTGATTTGTCGAGCTCCGGGCACTGGATTTGATCACGACGAGGTGGCATCGCCGCGGGCTGTTCACCGCCGTGGGGGAAATCGGGATTTCTGGGGGCTTTGACCATCCCGGGGTACCTGGATGATTCGCGGGAGCTCATCGAACACGCCTGTAGTCTCTATTGGCGAACTCATCACCTCCTGGACGCCAATTTCTCGTCGGTGGCGAGCTCCTTTCCCCTTGCCGCCGTGCATCGATGTAAGGGCTCTGCGCTGCATGAATCATGGTAAGAAGACAACCACTGTGATCGCCATGCCGTACACACCGTATAGCACTCCTTGGATTTTTGTCTAGAGCGTTGGGATGTCGGGGCCTTGCTTCGCCGGCCGTGGCCGCCGCCACGGTGGACGCGCGCTGCCGTGTTGTTGTGCTCAGGGAAGAAGAAGTGACTCTGGTCGTCCGAATCGTGATGAACGAACGAGATCATATCTGCGCATACCGGTTCGACGCCTCGCCCTGGACCGTTAGATCGTTGGCATGCAGCTGCGATAGGGTGGTGGTGTGGGCGGTCCCTGAGTCGTTGGATGAAGATCTGACGAACCGAAAAAAACGTACCGGTTCGTTTTATGTTGTGTCTAATCTGCTCCCTCGATTTTAGATCCAACGGCTTAGATCGCAGGGTATCCCTTCGGCGTGGTGATTTTGTAGAAGAACCCTCTCCCTTTTGACTTATCAACCCGTCATCCACGCGCGGGGTGGGTATGAGTCTTGGAGAAATATACGAAATAGCCCCTGGTCTTTCACAGAATAGTGGCCCCAGTCCAATCATTGAATAAAAGGGATAAAACAATTCAGAAAATGGTTTTTTGTTTAGAAATAAATTCAGAAACTTGTATAATTCATATCAAACTCATTTTAACTCAAAATTGATCCATTTCAGTGACATTAATTTTGTTTTAATATTGTCTATCAACTAATAACACTGTTTATTCATGAAACTTGAATTAAAATTGTTCACTTGGATTAATCTATTCTGAGCATTAAATAATTTCAGAAATCCATAACTTAAAATCTATACCTCCAGATTTAATGATTCCAGTTCCTGTGATCTTAGTTTAATGTCTAGATTATTACTGTGTATTTTATTTACATGTTTGTTGTAATGTTAATTTTGCCTATACCATGTCTGTTTGTAATGCTACGACTAGCGTGAGGACACGTGTCATCTGAAGATCATCCTGGTACCTGGAATCTCAAGTCCCAGGCAAGTTGTGCCCTTGATCACTTCTTTTTACCCACTCATGTTCTAATTAATCATAATGATCTGCATAGGTTAATTTTGATGGGACCCAATAGGTTACCCTAGTTTGTCTATCTTTATACCTTGTTTACCACTGAACTTTTTGGGTAGTACTTGCTAGTGCTTTATGTGGTTTTGGGTATGAAGGTACATTATTCATGATCACACTTTTATTATATGTTTATTATTACTGTTCATGATAAGATCATTATGTTAATTGGAACATGGAGCGACCACCCGGGAAAACAGTGCTACCACAAGGGAGGAATGGGACCCCTTGGCTGATTAATTAGGAAAGCTAGTGGAAGACTACCTTACCCGAAAGGGGCAAGGGCAGTAGGGGAGTGGTCAGTGTAGGGAGGCCCTCGGGAGGATTTTGCTGCGATGGCGGTCCTGCAAGGGATTCCTGCATTGGAGCTTCCTATAAACTGTAGCGGGTTTTCTGAAGCTAGTGGAACTTTGTAAAGGCCTCGTAGTGTTACCCTGCCTCGCCTCCTCGGTAGAGGTGTATGGGAAGTCGCGATCCCTTGGCAGATGGGTAACATGACTTGTGGGTAAAGATGTGCAACCTCTGCAGAGTGTAAAACTGGTATACTAGCCGTGCTCACGGTCATGAGCAGCTCGGACCCTCACATGATTAAATTATGGAACTTAAACTCAATTTGTCATATGCATTGCATCGCAGGTGAAGTTGTTACTTTTGATATACTATTTAACTGGGTTGGTATTTACTTATACTTAGTAATTGCTAATAAAATTTTGACCAACTTTAAAAGCAATGCTCAGCTCTAACCATCTTCTTTGGTAAGCCTTACACTTCACGTGAGCTCCCACCTTTGGCGAGTTCATGCACATTATTCCCCACAACTTGTTGAGCGATGAACGTATGTGAGCTCACTCTTGCTGTCTCACACCCCCCACAGGTCAAGAACAGGTACCGCAGGATGAGGCGCTTGGAGGATGCCGTGGTGTATTCGAGAGAGGTCTAGGTCGTCGTCTCCCAGTCAACTTTGGGTTGCTGGACCGTTGTCTCCTTATAATGTAATTATTTATTTTGTATAGAACTCCTGTTATATATAAAGATGTGACATTCGATCCTGTGCCATGATTCATCATATGTGTGAGACTTGGTCCTAGCACACCTGGTGATTATGTTCGCGCCCGGGTTTTGGACCCCTAAAATCCGGGTGTGACAGAAGTGGTATCAGAGGAATGTTGACTGTAGGACGAAACCTAGATAGAACTGGACAACCATTCTTTACTTACCCTTGCTACTCTGATTCTTTTCTAAACTTTTCTTAATCTTTTCTCATCTATTTCCGCTTTACTCTGATTATTCTTACCTTTTCATTCTAAAGACAAATGTGAATTTCACACTTTGAAATCCTGTGCCTAAAGTGACTTTAGGAATAGGAGACCTACTCTTAGGAACAAAAACAAAACTATTTTTATAGGTATTTGTATGCTTGAATGTTTGTTCTTATGATACTTGTTTGATTTGGATCTTTAATTGAGTGTGATGAGTTGTGGAGTAATGTCCACAATTACATCTGCATATACGTATAGGCATAAATAGAATTCATAAGATAACTAAACAACCTAGATTATCCTCCATTAAAGTGTATCTATATCCCTCTTATCTTAAAAGACTCTCTCTTATATTAATAGATTCATCTTATCTGGAAGGATTCACCTTATCCTAACCACTCTACTCATCTCATCCTAAAGTAACAGCCATGACCTAATGCAAATTAATTAGATCTTATCTAGTCAAACTAGTCCTACCAATCTAATCTAGATCCCATCTAACCTAATCTAATATGATCCAATCTAAAGTGGGTTATTAACAGGTTAGTTAATTTGGTGATATAGGTTAGATACTGTCTCTATAAACATATCTTAACCTAAATTAATGTTTTCCACCAACTCGTCTGTGAACAATGACCTGATCTACATAACAGGTTGCATAACTTAGCCAACCAATCTAGAAGCAAACAATCAAACTAAATTCTAACTAATCTTGTTTAACTTATAGCTACCTACTAAACCTCTAGTCCCTAACTCGGATGAAGACATCAAGGTCTGAAAAGAAGAGCTCAACCTCGACAAGGAAGGAGATGAGTCAAATCCAACTTCAAGAGGAATCACGATCCACAATTTAGGATGAAGTCTTTCTTTGCCACCAACTATACTTGCCATAACCGTGCCTCATCTAACATAATAGATGGCTAGACTTACTATATTATCCTAATCATCTTTTAACTAGTATTTAAGAGCTTGGAACAAAACTTTTGGTTCCTAAACATAAACCATAAGGGAAACTAAAACCAAACTTATTGCATCCCTTTTCTTACAAATCTCGGGGACGAGATTTCTGTTAAGGGGGTAGGATTTGTAAAGCCCAAAATTGGTAGGAGAAAATAATAATAATAATAATAATGAAATAAATAAATAAATACATTTAAGATAGTGTTTTGGGATCATGAAACCTTTTGGTGGTTATATATTAGAAGGTATTTCCTCATAAAATAAAATAAGTAATAATTATTGAAGTTTTGGAATAAACTTCTAATGGACTACACATTCGAAATCCTTTCATATAATAAATCTTATGTGCTGCATATCGGAAACATGGCCTAAAAAAAGATAAGGTAATAAAAAAAATAAACTTAATACTTGAACCGTGGGGTTCATGTTGTAATATATTCCTTTTTGGTGTGCAAATTAGAACTTTGTTTGAATCTAAATCTAATTGAAATTTGAAATGGGAAAAGAAAGGAATTAGAAAAGAAAAGGAAAAGGTTATCTGCTCAATCGGGCCTAAAACCTAAAATTCTCGGCCCAATTGCCTTCTGACCGGCCCACCTCCATCAGCCCGCGCGCGCTCACCAGGGTGCGTGTGGGTCACCAACATGCGGGCCCCACTAGGCAGGTTCCCACCGCGCTGTCTGCGCGCTTGTGGACGACGCGTGTGGGCCCACACTGTCACTTTCTTCCTTTGCCGCGCATGTAGCATCCAGTGACTGACTTGTGGGCTCCATCTGTCATAATCGTCTTCAACAGAAAGGAAGCGAAACTGATGGCACGGTGGCCGGGATCCTTGCGTCAGCCGTTTCGCGCTGGCCGTGGAAATCGGCTCTCGGTTGCCGATCTCCTCCCCGCCATTAGACTATATAAACCGAACCCCGCATCGCACCGAGGGCACCATCGCCAAGCTTCACCACGCACCTGAGTGAGAAAACGGGGAAGAGACCGCCGCCGTAGGTTAAGTCGTGGGTACCACACCGACGAACCCAGGATGACCGATCGGGGGCATTCGCGACCGCACTGGGTTGGCGTCTGTGTCCTCTCTGTGCGGCTGTAGGGAAGGGACAGCAAGGAATTTCATCGGGGATTCGTCCGCCGCCATCGGACCGCCTCGCATCGTTGTCTGCTGGTTACCCATCTCGATTTAAGGTAATCTCACCCTCTGTTGGTCTGTCATGATGTCGGGATCATTTTGACACCTCGCCACTTGATTTGTCGAGCTCCGGGCACTGGATTTGATCACGACGAGGCGGCATCGCCGCGGGCTGTTCACCGCCGTGGGGGAAATCGGGATTTCTGGGGGCTTTGACCATCCCGGGGTACCTGGATGATTCGCGGGAGCTCATCGAACACGCCTGTAGTCTCTATTGGCGAACTCATCACCTCCTGGACGCCAATTTCTCATCGGTGGCGAGCTCCTTTCCCCTTGCCGCCGTGCATCGATGTAAGGGCTCTGCGCTGCATGAATCATGGTAAGAAGACAACCACTGTGATCGCCATGCCGTACACACCGTATAGCACTCCTTGGATTTTTGTCTAGAGCGTTGGGATGTCGGGGCCTTGCTTCGCCGGCCGTGGCCGCCGCCACGGTGGACGCGCGCTGCCGTGTTGTTGTGCTCAGGGAAGAAGAAGTGACTCTGGTCGTCCGAATCGTGATGAACGAACGAGATCATATCTGCGCATACCGGTTCGACGCCTCGCCCTGGACCGTTAGATCGTTGGCATGCAGCTGCGATAGGGTGGTGGTGTGGGCGGTCCCTGAGTTGTTGGATGAAGATCTGACGAACCGAAAAAAATGTACCGGTTCGTTTTATGTTGTGTCTAATCTGCGCCCTCGATTTTAGATCCAACGGCTTAGATCGCAGGGTATCCCTTCGGCGTGGTGATTTTGTAGAAGAACCCTCTCCCTTTTGACTTATCAACCCGCCATCCACGCGCGGGGTGGGTATGAGTCTTGGAGAAATATACGAAATAGCCCCTGGTCTTTCACAGAATAGTGGCCCCAGTCCAATCATTGAATAAAAGGGATAAAACAATTCAGAAAATGGTTTTTTGTTTAGAAATAAATTCAGAAACTTGTATAATTCATATCAAACTCATTTTAACTCAAAATTGATCCATTTCAGTGACATTAATTTTGTTTTAATATTGTCTATCAACTAATAACACTGTTTATTCATGAAACTTGAATTAAAATTGTTCACTTGGATTAATCTATTCTGAGCATTAAATAATTTCAGAAATCCATAACTTAAAATCTATACCTCCAGATTTAATGATTCCAGTTCCTGTGATCTTAGTTTAATGTCTAGATTATTACTGTGTATTTTATTTACATGTTTGTTGTAATGTTAATTTTGCCTATACCATGTCTGTTTGTAATGCTACGACTAGCGTGAGGACACGTGTCATCTGAAGATCATCCTGGTACCTGGAATCTCAAGTCCCAGGCAAGTTGTGCCCTTGATCACTTCTTTTTACCCACTCATGTTCTAATTAATCATAATGATCTGCATAGGTTAATTTTGATGGGACCCAATAGGTTACCCTAGTTTGTCTATCTTTATACCTTGTTTACCACTGAACTTTTTGGGTAGTACTTGCTAGTGCTTTATGTGGTTTTGGGTATGAAGGTACATTATTCATGATCACACTTTTATTATATGTTTATTATTACTGTTCATGATAAGATCATTATGTTAATTGGAACATGGAGCGACCACCCGGGAAAACAGTGCTACCACAAGGGAGGAATGGGACCCCTTGGCTGATTAATTAGGAAAGCTAGTGGAAGACTACCTTACCCGAAAGGGGCAAGGGCAGTAGGGGAGTGGTCAGTGTAGGGAGGCCCTCGGGAGGATTTTGCTGCGATGGCGGTCCTGCAAGGGATTCCTGCATTGGAGCTTCCTATAAACTGTAGCGGGTTTTCTGAAGCTAGTGGAACTTTGTAAAGGCCTCGTAGTGTTACCCTGCCTCGCCTCCTCGGTAGAGGTGTATGGGAAGTCGCGATCCCTTGGCAGATGGGTAACATGACTTGTGGGTAAAGATGCGCAACCTCTGCAGAGTGTAAAACTGGTATACTAGCCGTGCTCACGGTCATGAGCAGCTCGGACCCTCACATGATTAAATTATGGAACTTAAACTCAATTTGTCATATGCATTGCATCGCAGGTGAAGTTGTTACTTTTGATATACTATTTAACTGGGTTGGTATTTACTTATACTTAGTAACTGCTAATAAAATTTTGACCAACTTTAAAAGCAATGCTCAGCTCTAACCATCTTCTTTGGTAAGCCTTACACTTCACGTGAGGTCCCACCTTTGGCGAGTTCATGCACATTATTCCCCACAACTTGTTGAGCGATGAACGTATGTGAGCTCACTCTTGCTGTCTCACACCCCCCACAGGTCAAGAACAGGTACCGCAGGATGAGGCGCTTGGAGGATGCCGTGGTGTATTCGAGAGAGGTCTAGGTCGTCGTCTCCCAGTCAACTTTGGGTTGCTGGACCGTTGTCTCGTTATAATGTAATTATTTATTTTGTATAGAACTCCTGTTATATATAAAGATGTGACATTCGATCCTGTGCCATGATTCATCATATGTGTGAGACTTGGTCCCAGCACACCTGGTGATTATGTTCGCGCCCAGGTTTTGGACCCCTAAAATCCGGGTGTGACACCCCCCACATAAAGCTAGTCCACTATAGCCAAACAGGACATTTGCTGAGTACGTTGATGTGTACTCACCCTTGCTCTACACACCAAACCCCCCCTCCCCAGGTTGTCCGCGTTGCAACCACTGCTCAGGAGAAGATGAAGCCGTGGAGGAAGACTTCCAGGAGTTCCAAGATTACGACGAGTTTTAGGCATGGGTTAGCGGCAACCCCCAGTTGGCTGCCTGTGAAGGCCGCGTGTATCTACGTTTCGTTTTTCGCACTTTGATTATTGTTAAAGACTATGTGGATGTCTAAGACATATGATGTAATCGACTATTATTCCCCTTTTATATTATTATTTGAGCACTGTGTGATGATGTCCAGATATGTAACTGTTGTGTACGTGAATTGCTGATTTTGGCACGTACATGGTTCGCATTTGGTTTGCCTTCTAAAACCAGGTGTGACAAAGATTTGGGTCTGCACAAATTTACTTCTGTTCTAAATAAATCTTTACCACCATCTGCATCAACAAAGGGGAAAATTCAGCAAACAAGAAAACTAATAGTACATATTTGGATTCATCTGTCTATCTCCTTGATGATGATGATCAAGGAGATACTGATGATGATGACACTGAATCTGATGAGCAGCCACAACCCCTAGCAATTAAGGTGCTCCTTTTATCTTCAAAGTAGTGGATGGCAAATAGTTGCATTGCATTTCAATGTTTTTAATCTGGTGTTCATTATATGCTCATGCTTTTAGATTCATCTTCTTTATTTCATACCTCTTAATTAATATATGGTCTTGCTTTTGAATGCACATGACTATTTTTTTGTGGACAGTATCCTACAAGTGCTAGAAACACAACCCTTGCTTCAAAGAAGAAGACAAACCCCAACATGGCTCTAGGAATTAGGTTCAGCAAGAGAGTGAGGGCAGGTCCACAACCAGAGGAGCAACCTTCAAAAAGGCTTCACTCTACAGAGACAGATGGCCACAATGTATAGGAACCAATAGATGCTAATGATGACATACCAAACAACTCGACTACACCTAGACTTGCTGATCATTTCAGTAGAGTTGCAAAGAAGACATGGCATCTGCTGCTCATGACAGTACAGGTGATGCTGAAGGCAATGTAGCTAGAGATGAAGAAACTGAAGGCAGGTTATAGTTTTTTCAGTCAAATATGGCATCTCTTTTGCTGATTTGCATGAAACAAAACATTTTCATTATTCAATAAATGCAAATTCTATTTTGTAGCTCCTACACAGTGAGCACCAAGGAGACCCAAGTCAGCAACTAAGGGAAAACAACTGGACAGGATGACTAAAGTTATGCAAAGGAGACTGCCCATAGCTATTGAGGAAGGCAAAAAAAGGCCACATGAACCTGTTCAAGCTGCAAAGTTTGCATCAGAGGCTGGCATCATTATTCGGGAAAACATGCCTATCCTAACTCGTTGGAAAGATTACAAGGATGACCAGAAATACTACAACAACTTTGTGTCACAACTAAATGTAAGCGCATTACTGATTCTATGGTTCACTTGTATACTGCTTAACCTGAATTGACTAACTATGGAATTGTCATATGCATAGGGGCGCTTGTCCGTTAACACTGAGGACAAGGCAACAAAGGAAGCTTGCACCGATATGCTACGCTCTATGGTAAAAAAACCAACGTTATCGGCTCAAGCAGAAATACTTTAATGGTGTACTTGCAAATGAGATTAGGACAACTTTTCCAGTATCTTACATGACTGATGAACAGTGGAAGGCACTAGTTGCAAAGTGGTCTGATCCAAAGAACATGGTATGGGTATCTTGTCATATATTCTTCTTTCACTATAAGTTTCCAAAGGATCTTCGCATTTTGAACCTATGATCTAATCTAACATGTGTGACACCCTAGGTGTCTATTTCGCGTTATATCGGGAGATTTATCCTAATCTCGGATGCTCAGTAAAAATTTCTATTTCTCGCTCATGTATGTCTCTGATTATCCGGACTATTCGTACACCTTTCACCGAATTCGGAGTTATTCAGTCTCATAGAAGGCCGAATTTGGAGCCTGTTAAAAACTTTATTCTCGACGCGAACGCAAATTCGATAATCGATCTCAATTCATAAATCTCGTCTAAAGCTCATTTAACCGAGCGCTCGATAGTTGCTAGTTGAGCTGTGTCCGCATCCAATTTCTCGATGTTCGATCTATGACCAACTAAATTAATCTGAGTCCATACCCTCAATCAGAATCTCCAATGCATTGTCCTCTAATAAATTCTTATCCGACTCGGCTTAATACATCTGTGTCCAAAACGAATTCGAATATCAATATTGGCTATGATTTTTATTAATCTGACTCGCTTTATCTCGATGCTGAATCCGAAGCCGATCGATCTCGATTCATTTTATTTCTACTTGTGCGCGAGAATTTAATTTTCCATGCGACACCCTAATAAAATGCCTCGGTTCATTTTATTCTGTGGCCTCTCGTTCATTCGTACGTTAGTTCGCTCCGTTCCCTGCGTCAGTCTCAGCCAACGAGTGAGTGCTGCGCAAATCGGCCAACAGCTGACCACCTCCCTCCTAACCAATCGGCGTCGCCACCCTCCTCAGCCAGTCGTTGGGCACATGCTCTTGGCCAATGCTTGGCACCAGCCAACCAGCAGCAGTCGGCCAAGGCCACCAATGCCGAACGCGGTCGTCGCCTTTAAACAGCAGAAGCGCTCACCCCCGCGCTGCCTTCCTTCTCTCTAGTGGGTGCGCAGGAACTCTATGGCTAGCCACCAAATTCTGCGCCAATAGCCCGCGCCGCCCAATTTGACCAATGCGTGGACGCCGAGTCCCTGCGCCAATGGGTGATGTCGTTCCTCCCAGCCAATCACCATGTTGCAGCCATTCTTTAAACGTCGCTCCCTCTCTTCTCCTTCCAGCCGACACGCACACTCTCCCTGTCTTCTCTCCCACACGGCAGCACAACCAGAAATTCTTCCTCCCCTGCTGTCCATGGCGAGCAGCAGGCAGGGAGCTCAACTCCTCCTCTCCTCCTCATGGCACCCCCACTCCCTGCAGGCAAGCTGTAGCCCCTCCAGCTCCTTCCATGGCGCCGAGTTCGCATGCACGACCGGTATCCATCGGTTCCTATGTTTCCCATGGCTGAGCTCGCCCCATGGCTAGGAGCTCGACGCCGGCCTCCTTCCTATGTCCCTTGCCACAGGAGCAGTAGATCTTCCTCCCCATGCCTGCGCCATTCCCTGCTCTTGCCATGGCCGAGCTCACCCCTGCCAGGAACTCGCCCCATTTCTCCCTGGCCGAATGCTTCCCCTGCTGCTAGCTCTGCACCCATGGCAAGCAGCCCTCTCGGCAGCAAGCTCCGCTATCGGCGCCAACCCACAGCAGCAGGAAGCCTCCCTGGGCGCTTGTTCCCCCAACCCTCGCCCCCGTCAACGCCGTCGACCTCGTGCAACAGCCGAGATGCCAGTTCGCGCAGCCACATGGATTCCCTCTGCGTCACACCCTCGGCATGCTCGACATATTGTAGCAGCAGCAGCAGCGAAACCCTCCGCTGCATCGCGCTCGCCAGATCGGGCCACCTGCCGTCAATCTGCGCAGTCCCCGTCGCGATACCGTCAATCCGCGTTGAGCTCCTCGCTGTCCCGCACTTCTCTTGCTCGATGAAATGACTAAATCAGTTAATCGACGCTGTTGTGTGCAGCTAGCTATCGGTGTCACGCCTCGTGCTCTGCCTATGCGACGAAATGCTAGCCGGTGGACAGCACATGCAACTCACTGATCCGGCCAGGTTGCTTTTGTTTTATTTACGATTCAGTCGATGGCGTGAATATGTGCGTGAAAATATAATTGTATGAATGAAAGCGTGTAGAGAAGAAAATGAAATAGAAAAGAACTCGGGTATTTTTATTTTGATAGGAAAAGATGTGATGCGTTGTTTGATGCGAAGACTAAGTTTAAATAAATAAATGTGGATTATGCCTTGGGAAATGCATCGATATGTGTTTATGTGAAAAGTGTATTTGTTTTATGCAATGTGATAGGATTCATAATTATATAGGGAGTATATTTATTGATGTGACGAGTAGTTTAGAAAATGCTAGTTTGCGTGGAGGATGTATTGTTAAAACATGAGTATTGGAGTTCATATATTAGTGGTTACGCTATGATGATCGAAGTGTCTCGAGTGCACGCCACCATATAGTTGAATGCGAGACGAGGTTATGCGCATGATGAGTTTAGTAAAAATCCATCAGTGTCACTAGTGTTAAGTTGAGGTTTATTTGCGTGTGGAATGTAATAATGTGTTTAATACTTAGAACTCTTAGTCGATGGTAGAAATTGTTTTGGCCTATATAGAGAGGTGGTGACATGCCAAAGTAGTCATCGCTTCCTCTATATCTTGAGTCGGGTCAATACATGTTATGTGTTCATGAATTGGGAAGTAAGCGCATGATCGTTTCGAGTTAGAGGTTAGTGGTTTACGGTTCGTATGATTTGGTCGATGTGTGAATATATATGTGAATATGTATGTTTATAAAAATGTTGTGGTGTATGTTGTGCCTTAGATAGTGATAATAATAGGCAAGCCGATGTGTATGTTATTTAGCGGGCTATACCGTTGCTCTAGTTAGCCGAAGTGTTAGATGGGTTGGTTAAGCTCATAATCACGATGATTTGCTTGTTATGGCCTAAATGCACATGGTTACGGCCGCGGGTAAAAATTAGTAGTGTTCATGTGATGCCCAAGTTAAAATGCAAATTACTATGAGAAGAGCGCATCGATATATATGTATGCTGGGTAAGATTATTGTGGTAGATGCGTTACTAATTGTGTATGAAAATTCTAGGCACAAAATAACTTGTATAAAATTAGTAAGTCTACTTATTGGTCCTAATTTGATTGTTTTAACTCTAACAGATGGTAAAGTGTTAGACTGGTTCAAGTCTCTAGAACGCGGTGATTCTTGAAGTAAATAGGAGCTTAATTTTATTAGTTACTGTTTTGGGCTGCCTGCACTGTTTTCACCGTGCTGTTCGTTTAATGAACTAAATCATGTTTTCTGTAGAAAAGCCATATAGAAAATTTGTAGATAACTTTATTATCTTACTTGTGTTAAAATCTGAAGACATAAGTCTGATCGTTTAGAAGTTGTGCTTTTCACAAATTCAGTAACTGAATTTCTCCAATTTCTGTATAGATTTCAGAGATTGAATTGTTTGCTTAAATTAATGTTACAATCTATTCATGGTCGTTATAAGAAAGTTGTAGATGCTTTTCTTATATTTCTTGTGTTAAAATTTCATAACCATAGGCCTGACAGTTTAAGAGTTATGAATTTTACAAACTGGTTGTTGTGTTCTGTCCACTGTCATAACAGAATTTGAAAACTGTAATGTTTGATTTGATTAAACCTGGAATCACTTCTTGGTGATTATAAAAGTTATGTAGTTCTTTTTCTAAGATTTCCAAAAAGTGTTGGATCACTCTTTTTGGTGGTCTGAAGATTAAGTTATGGATGTTTAAAGTGTGAAGACTGAATCTGCCCAGTTCTGGACAGCAAGGCCTTCATAGTGTATTTTACCCTTGATACATATTAAACCAGCTAGGGATGTTTATAAATGATTTGTATAAAATTTCATTAGCTTTCTAAAAAGTCTAAGATCACTTTGTTTAGATGTCTGAATCTTTAGTTGTGAATGTTTTGAAGTCGCAAGTCAGAATCTGTCCAAATCTGAATAAAACTGTCATCTATCACTATTTAACCTTGCTAAGTGTCTAATCAAATTGAGATAACAATACCAAAGTTGTAGAGAATTTCTTAGACTTTCCAAAAAAGTATTCGATCACTATTTTTGGATAAATACCTTGTGAGTTATGACTAAAACAACTATTGTGCTGCTGTTCTAAATATGTTAGTTGTGATTGATTGTTCCTCTCTAGTGTGCTTGTCTTGAGTTGACTGCTTGTTGTTTTGGGTTTTGACTGAATACGAGCAATGATAATAGTGACTAGTATAATTGGGGTTATATATAAGTAAGTAGTACATATCTCACTAAGTTAGTGAACTAAATTGGTTAAGGTCTAATAAGTCGCTTAGCTTAATCAACAGTTAGAAAGTGCAGTTATATATTAGGGAAACAAAATGAATGATGTCATGTCTTTGGCTTTCTTCTAATAATACTAAGTAATCAACATCATTAACGTAGTATAATATGTAATTGTGATTAAACTATCTCCTCATGTGTATTCTCTGGGGTGTATACTTGCAGTAGAATGTTGTGAGTGATTGTCAAACCCGATTAAGTAACTATTCCTTGTTAACTAAGTTTGTCTATGTGTAACTCATCATAAACTTATGTGTACTTAACTAGTATAATAATAAAGGAACTAATGAGAAATTAGAGCGAATGTGATAAATGCTTGCATGTGTGATGTTGTTTTGCGCTGATTAATTCTAGAAAGTATTTGTCGTCTTTCTAGTGGTATTGATTACGTATGCCCGATGACGTGTAGATTAACTAATGCTAGTGTGTGGTTGTTTACGGTGCCTTATGATTTAATGTTTAGTTCGCTGCCGTCTATTTTGGGATTGTCTTGTAATATTTTTCATTATATTCATCACATGCATCTTGCATCTCATTTAGGACCGAGAGATGATGATCGTGCAAGTGATGTGGTGCCAACAACAAGATACAGTTGGTGGACAACCTAAAGAATGATGGACCTAACCAGTGGATGCTCGCCAAGCGAGTGTCATCTAGCAAACACTATCTAGTGTTGAATTCCAGGCAAGCCCCGGTTTTATGCATAACCGTTATATATGCTATTTTACTACACTTAATGTTTGTAGGCTTGTACTGTGCACTTAAGTGTAGGAGTTGCCTGAAACCCTAGTTGCATGAACTCAGGATTTCTTTTGAGATGGATACTAGTATGCTAGGTCGAGTAGCTGCTATGCTAAATCAGGATCTTGGTAGAAGTCGAGTGATTTTTCTAGCACTCGTGCGAGGTCAGGAATTGGTTGTATCAATTTTGATAACAGAATGGTGATGGTATGTGGACACGGATCCATGGGGATGCGTTGTCTACGAGACGAAATTGGAATAAGGATTAACATGCAGATACCTGTGTCAAGCGTTTGAACATACTAAACACATGTCGGGAAATATGGTAACCGGTAAGCCTAGTATCTGAGTGAAGCCAGGCGCGGACTTTACCCCTCACTTGTCC
Source organism: Zea luxurians (assembly GCA_029449295.1). Classification (NCBI taxonomy): domain Eukaryota; kingdom Viridiplantae; phylum Streptophyta; class Magnoliopsida; order Poales; family Poaceae; genus Zea; species Zea luxurians. The sequence continues at coordinate 31,452,124 of JAOPSE010000029.1, read as the reverse complement.
TAAGACTAGGTCTCCCATTCTAGATATGGTGGGTACAAGTGCGGCCACTGCAAGGCGGCAGCCGGGGTCAGTGGAGCATTGTATGCCAAGGCGGTGAGGCCTGGCCGCGAATGGGGAATCGATGGGGACGGTTGACATGTGTGGGGACGGAGTGCCATGACATGTCGTGTGTTTAGGTTTACCTTGCTAGGTTAAAAACTCGATTCGAATCGTCTACTTCTCGCAGCTAATGAGACTGCTTGATCCATTGTACTGCATTGAGTAATAAGTGGAAGTGAGATACTGGCAAAAGATGTTGGTTGACTAAATTGCTTGCTACCATGAATGGATAGCTAGGTACTCATCTAGTCTAAATTATTATTCTAGAACTTGAAAAGCTAAAACTTGATTTTAGACTCAGCTAGTGCTTTTGGCAAACCAAACCCCTCAGCCAAACAACTGCATGTCTAGAGGTAGAGGAGTAGACTCCTCACACTGGGTAAGTCTAGCTCAGTATTAGTATACTCAGCCTTGCTTGTGGCATAATTTTTGGAGGTACCTCCTTGATTTGGTTGATGATGTGACTTGGCCTCCATCCCTGCCATCGGGATAGACGGTCGAGTGGGTTACTGCTTCCTCAGGAGAGGACCAGGAGGAGTAGCGTGGCCAGGCTTCACCATGTTAGTCGGTTTTCTCCGTTAGTTATTTCCGCTGCATTAAAAATTATGGTTATTATTTCTGAAACTCCGATAATGTAATCACTAATGATATTTTCTTAATTTATGGCATTATGCTTTATTGTATTTCTCTGTGCCTCACCTTCGAGTGAGCTAGTGGTATTCGATCCTGGATAAGTGGCTTTATCGGACTAGATCCGAGGGACTGACTGGTTATTCCGATTTAAGTGTGTCGTTGCCTCTAAGGCGAGACTTGGGCACTTAAGTTGGAATAATTCGGGTGGTTTTGCCACAACATGTTCATTCTCTTGTAGGAAATAAGTGAAAAGAACAAGCAGAACCGCAGTAAAGTCAAGTTTCATTAGGCTACGGGTTCTCGCTGCTATGTGGCACACTTACATGCATATGTAAGTAAATATTACCTTGTACTACTACCTGCACTTTTGCACTCAACAACTTCTATTGCTTTTGATCTGAGAAAACTTCGCTGTGATTGTTTAACCACGAAACAGAAGCAGAAGATAAACAGAAAAGAACCCAACTTAGATCAGGCTGAAGAACTAGATGCGGTGGACGCCTTCAAGACCTGCCATACCAGCTCCAAACGTGGCCTGAGTGACCCGGCAAGAGAAGCACTTGTAAGTTCATTTGTTTGCTTTATTTAGTGTATTTTTTATGAGATCATATGAGGCAACACGGTTCATCATTCACTTGAAATATTGGGTAGAGATCAAACATGTTTTGCAGGACAATATCTCTAACTAAGAAAGATTTAGGAAGAGTTTTGCTACTCTCTAGTATCCTTCCACCATTGATGAGTTTCACATAATTGTCAGCTCCAAATCTGCTATAATTTGTCATCACTAGATGTCACATCTTATCAGTTTTTAATTTTCAGAAAATAGAAATTTTATTGCCTGATTGTCCAACTGACAGTCTTTTGGAAAGGGACATGATATCAGAGATCATTTGTGCCTAAATCTCAGCATTTTTACCTCTCAAAAGCAAATGCCAACTACAATCAGTTTCTGTCAGTGTAGCATTGGTTATTATTTCATTATAAACACCTTGTGTCATATATCTTCCTCAAATTATTGCAATAACTAACAATTGGCATCTTGCTGTTGCTCATTAGCATTAACATGTAACTGTTTTCTGTCCATGATATTTCAGTCTGATATGGAGGCTTTGTGGGCTGAACCTGTTGCTAAAGGTGAGATGCCAGCATCCATTGTGTAGCTTGTGTCCAAGGTGCTGTCCCAGACTAGCTCACACCAATTCCTAAAGAGTGTTGGCATCAAAACACCGGCATCCTCCAAGTCATCATCATCAAATCAAAGTGAGCTTCAGGAACAACTTGCAGCTGAAGTGACAACTGCTGTTCAAGGTGAACTCGACCAGCTCAGGAAGAAATGTGAAGAAGCTGAGGAACAGCAGGCGAGGAAACAAAGGGAGTTGGAGGAGTACAAGAAGATAACAGAGAAGAACAGCAAGGAGATGGAGGAGACCAATGTGATCATCAAGAAGCTCTTGTCCTTGCATGGTAACGCTTATTCTTCGACATGAGGGCCGCTGGTCAGAGCTGCTGTGTTTGGCCTGTTCTTTGACATGAGGGTACCCAAAAACTCAAGTTGCTCGTGGTGGCAACTTTTTATTATATGATTTTATGTTTGTGCAAACGCAACTGAAATGTGAAGTCAAGTGGTGATGCTGTGAACTGAGTTCAGTGTTGTCCACTTAGTTTGTATGCTCACTGGAATACTAGTTTTATTCATCTACGGAATATGGAATTGTGTGCTCATTCCTCTGTTCTAGTATCTTTTGCAATTTCCAATAAAATTATTCTCTGCACTTCTGTGACCAAACTAGTGGCATATAATAAAACATATGCCACATCAGCTCTGATGTCAGTTGCCACATCATTAGCCACGTCAGCGCTTACGTCATACGCCAGCGTGGCATACGCCATCGGGACCCTTCCAAACGGCTGTTAATGACCAAAACACGGCTCTATCTATGATGAAACCGGACCATCACAGAAAGGAAACGACATTAACGACGCCGCCAGCTTGCCCGGGCAGACGACGGATTATGACAGAAAAGTGCCTTCATCCATGACCTAACCTGATCGTCATAGATTGAATTCACTTCCATGACAACGAGTATTTCGTCACAGAATGGATACACATCTATGACGAAAATGGGTAGTCTGTCACAACAGACCAAATGTGATGTGACCCCTATGACCAATTTGTAATCGTCACAAAATCGTCACAAAGCTTTATCTGTGACGATACCTGCATATTGCGTGATGAAATACGAACGTCATCGATGTTAAGATCTCTACTAGTGTCATAATCAGGGTATTCAAAATTCAAGGCGTCCATTACCTGGTTCAATCTTCGTTTTGGCTAGGTGCCAAAGGCTGCGGTCATCAGTTGATCTTCCTTTTTGGTATAATTCCCAAGTATCTCATTGCACATGGTCTCAATCATGTCTAGCCATTCTTTGCATGGCTTCTTGAATTGTTTTTTCAAACTTAAAACGGTAAGCAAGTCGAACAAGTTCATGCTTCTTCCCCACTTCTTTCCTCTTCGGCATTCCCCATCCACTTGACGTCGGATATGTTCTGTTTGCCAAGTATTCTTGCACCAAGTCCCTAGTACTGATCTGCTCAGCTACCACTCTAAACTTAACTTCAGCCAACTGACATGGTGACCCCTGTTGCATATTGCATAAGGGCCTGGTCATTCCGAAGCTCAAAGTCAGTGGACTCATAACCATGGTCATCAGCTTCTCCCTCTTTTTCTCGTCAGCCTTCATATAGAACCACTCACTCTTCCAACCAGTTGGCCACTTCGTGCGGTAGCTAAGAACTGGTGCCTTTGTATCCTTTCGATACGCAAAATTGTAATAGCCAAAATTTTCATGAAGGCCATCTGCCCTGGCCTTCGTCTGATAATGCAGCTCGTGCACTCGGTAGAAAGCTTCAGCATCTGGACTCATCCCTTGGCTTCGAAGGGCCCTGATATAGACGCTGAGTCTAACAATGGCGTTTGGAGTCAGCTGATGAAGATATATATCGAAGTTCTTTAAAACTACCCCTATTATTTCATTCAGGGGGAATCGCAGCCCTACTCTGAAGAAGCTCTTGAAAATGACAACTTCATCCTTCTTCATCTCTGGGATTAGCTCTTCAGCAAATCGAATAAGTTTGCTCTCAGCCTCTCCAAAATTGCCCAATTTCAACATCATAGGCATGTCATCTTCCGTCACAGTAGATTTTTCAAATTCAAGATGATTAGGCTTTGTTGGGATCAGAATGCTATAGTCTTCTTCACTCTCATCAACATTTTCACCCTCAACCACAGTTTGTTCAGCTTCAGCATTAGAAGCACCTTCGTCAGCAACCTCCTTTGCCACAACCAGACCTGATCGCTTCATTACTTTTGAAATCAGCGCTGTTTCGGCGGCCTCGGTTTCGTCCCCCTCACGAGACACTCTAGCAGTTGATCGCACTCTGGCCATTTTAATGGTTTCACCTTTTGACGAAGTTAACCTTAAACGATGAAGCGTTTGCTAGAGAGCGCAATACTGAAAGCTTCGGCTATGGTCAAAATTTTTAACAGTGCAATAGCAATGAATGATGTGGTAACTCCTCACCAACCCATCTGTTTATATAGTGCTGCAGGGGGGAAGGTGAACCGCCAGGCCGCTTGCACTCGCTGAACGGTGGACCGTCCAACGTCTGGAATATTATAATCGTTTCTCGGCAACGAGTTCAAGGAAGGTGTTTTTCGGACCTTCGGCATTCCAAAGCCTTCAAGTTTTTCACTGATCGAGCTCGTTACAAAAAATGGTCTAGCACCGCGAAGGGGCTACTGTTGGGGGCCTTCTTCTCCGCCGAAGGTCATCTAAGCAAAAACACCTTGGGCAGGACGATATGCAAGCAGGTACGACATGAAGATATATGCCGAAGCTACAACTGAAAGAGCTTCGGCATGGTGGCATGCCTAAGACAAAGGATGACACCGACTTAAAGAGGAAAAGACTACATAGTCCCTGATAATTTGTATTATCATTATAATTAGTTATGAGGGACATGAATGTAATTTTGTCTGGGCTGCGTCCCGTGCCTATAAATAGATGAACAGTATCCCCGTATTGTTCACGCTGAATTGTAATCGCTCTGGCGCCATTCCTGCTTTCTTACTTTCTGTCAAGCCAAAGGTACAAATGTAATATAAATATCATTGATGTTTATTCATGTTAATAAATAAAGAATATAAATAATCTAATGATTTGAAATGATTGTTTATATTCTTCTTATATATTTTCATGTCTCTGTTTACATTTCTGCTCACTGGAATGATGAAGGTATACCCTTCATGACGTTCGTCTAGAGATCATTATATGCTAAGGGAAATAATGCTTCTAAGGACGAAGGTCCCTAATCATTAACAATTGTGTTGCTTTGTTCTTGATGTATAGCATTCGAGAACAAGGACCAACAATATATATATAAATAATTACAAATTCTTCATGTTAGCACTTTTTTATGCACTTGATTACTTTGGTAAATTCGAATTCAAATATCATATTTTGAAAACAAAACAAGAGAATAGAAACAAATAAAGAAAAAGAAAAGAAAAAGGGGATAAGAAACTGTGCTTTGGGCCCTATTTCCCTGCCTGGCCCAAGACTATTCTCACCCCGCGGCCCAAACATCACCCTGTCAGCCCAGTCCGTGTGCCCACGCGCGCTAGCGCCACTGGCGGCCAGGGCCCACGATGTCCACCTCACTGCACCATGTTGCCAGGGCCGTCATCTCGCTTCCCTCCCTCACGTTTTGCTGCCGTGTGGATCCTAGTGGTCAAGCCGGAGCTTCCTTCTTCCTCGAGTCAATGCGCCGGATGTCGATTTCCGCACACCGTAACAACCGCGCGAGAACTGCTCTGGTAGACTCAAGGCGTCCCCTCCCGATTCATACGCGTGGGAGATCAATACTCTCTTAGGGACTCGGCAGCTGCACATACCCGTCTCTTTGCCATCACTAAGAGCTGTGCCGCTACTGTCCTTCGCCGGTGACGTGGCTCGACTCCCGTGGTGAAACCCGAGTGCCTATTGGGCACGGTGAATCTTCGGCTCTATCACACCCAGTTCTTGGGGCAAAACCGAATGCACAACATATGTGGGCCAGGATCCATTTTCCACACATATGTTGACATCACAAGTGTAATATATCAAAAGATAATGCAATAAAGGCGTAAAAAGGAGTAGAGTAACTTTATTACATCATCTGGATCATAGTATCTTAAACAAGTATCATTACCAATGTATGACGAAATTAAACATGGACACTCTTCCACAGGAAGGTGACTGGCACATCGTTAGAGTTAAAATTCATCAACGTCATCTGTGAAGTCTTTGTCATCACCCTCTGATCAAAATATTAGCAAGGGTGAGCTCACTTATGGTCGGGGCTCAGCAAGTGGGGGAAATAATGCAAAGTTTACAAGGTAGGCTATGGATAAGCAGTAAGCATTTTAGTTGGTCAATATTTTATTAGCAACACTTGTCTTTCTACTTGTGAGTGTGTATCCCAAATATCCCAATTAATCAAAGGCATAAGATTATATCAAAAACACTTTAGTTAAATCACTTAAGCAAACCACTGGTAGATCAACGGATCATGATTTATTTTCCATCTTTAAGTTCATTTATCATGCGAGGGTCCAGGTTGCTCTAAACAGTGAGCACGACTAACATATCAGTTTTACACTCTGTAGAGGTGGTACATCTTTACCCACAAGCCGTGTATCCGATCTAGCCTGGGTTGATCGGACCCATAAACACTGCCTAGGTGAATCGCTAGGGATCCACTATGAGGCTTTCACAAAATACCCTTAGTACAAAGCCACCCGCTAAGGTTTCCACGTCAGTATTGATGGCCCTCTAGGTGAGGTAACTTAGCCAAGACTACCACCCCATGTTAACATGAGCTGCCACCAAACCACTGCCGCCCCCTCTTGCCCATCTTTTAGGTAGGGTTGCTAAGCACTAAGTCTATAGAGCTAATTATCAAAGCCAGATCCATTATAGCACTCGTGGTTGCACTGATATCCTGGGTGGTCACTCCATGTTCCATTTAATACAAAATGTTCTTGTTTAACCATCAGGTTAACCTCATAATAAAACTTCATTTTTGGAACATAGTATCATTAAAAGAGTGACATCATATTTATCAAGTTGAGCAATAGCAAAAAGTGCTAAGCATAGCATTTATCCCAGGGTAATTCAAGGAATAGGGTTAGTAATTCTAGGAAATCCTTATTTAGGCAAATCCCATCAAATTATGCAATATTCGAAAAGTAAACATTGTTATATGCATTATTTAGGTAAAAATAGAAATGAAGAGGGAGAACCCACTTGCCTTGCTCGAAAGTGTTCTGCGGGTGGTCCTCGAATGAGTTTGGTTCGTCTACCTCACAGTCAACTTCTATCATCGATTTGTGTATCGTACATACACAAGAATACGTACGCCAAATAAATAAACATACACCATTACATGGGTAATCATTCACCATTAGATACACATTCATATATCACACAACTATACTCATAGATATGTCTAAAGCATAAATATTTATTAATCCACTATATCTTTCATTTCGAGTTATCAGTGTGAAAATATGAGTAGGTGACTATGACGCTAGTTTATCTAGTATAATATAGATAAAATGTCTTAACAAACTTTACGTAATTATTTTCTTTATTACTTAATAATAGTCCTTTGGGTTTTATCCTTTTCTTTTTAAATAGAAATTATATTTATAGCAAAAAATGTTTATTTCTAAATCACCTAACATTAATATTCTAAGAATTAATGTAGATTACTAATTTTGGACTTTAGTAATATAATCATTATGATTTTGACATAAATAAATATTTTACTAATTATAAGTAATTGGGTGCTATACGTATGAACACATTTATGATGACTAGTAAAAACCTATATTTTTAATCCGACTGAAAATACGTTGCCTATTATTTCTTCCACTTTTTTATATCAATAAAATTATACTTAAATCACTACTAACAAATATCGTTCCATGTGCTAAAGCGAAGTTAATCGTGAACATTTCTAGTATTTAAATCACCAAGTTAGTGAATAGTGACATTATTTATTTTCTAAATATAAAATAATACTCATGTCCAAAATGTTGTTGCAGGGGCTAGTTCACGATTTAGTGTATACATCGGGGTCTCTTTTTGTTGGGGACTTTTTCTCAAATGCTATGAGTTAAGAACAAGGCAACACAAAATATTAAATGTTAATGTCCTTCGTCCTTCAAAACATTATTTCCCTTAGGATATAACGATCTTCGGACGAAGGTCATGAAGGACGTACCTTCCTCATCACGGTATACGTTAATGGAAGACAGAGCATATGAAGCATGAAAGATAATATGAATAATCATATAACATCATTCACATATCTTCATTATATAATCTTGAATAGATAAAAACAATATTTAATTACATTCGTACCTTCGTCTTGACAGAAGGTAAAAATTCAAACGTGGCGCACGAGTGAATACAAGATAGCATGAACAGTACAGGGGTACTATTCATCTATTTATAGGCACATGATGTTGCCTATGAGAAATTACATGCATGCCCTTTACAAATGATTACAATCATAATACAAGTTATCATGGGCCGATTGGTCATTTCATCTTTAAGTCGGTGTATCTGGAAATATGCTTCGAAGCTCTCTAAACGGTAGCTTTGGCTTTGCTTCTATGTCAATCTTCTGAAGGTGTTTCTTCTTGTGGGACCTTCGGCGACGAAGCAGACCCCCAACAGTAGCCCCTTCATGGTGCCAGATCATTTTTTGTAACGGGCTCGACCCGTGAAAATTTTTCTTAGGCTTCGAAATGCCGAAGGTCCAAAAAACACCTTCCCCGAGCTCGTTGTCGAGAAACGATTTAAATATTTCGAGTGTAATGTGGTCCCACGATACGACGGGTATGCGCGATGTGGTGATTCGCCTTCTCGCGCACTATGGTCCACCGTTCAGTGGGTGTGGGCGACTATTCAGCGGGTGTGAGCGGCTTGACGATTTACCTTCCCACCTGCAGCACTATATAAACAGACAGGTAGGTGTGAAGTTACCACAGCATTTACTGCTATTGCACTGTTGTGCTGCCGAAAAATTTGACCACAGCCGAAGCTTATTCACCGTACTCTCAATAGAAGCATCGTTTTTCTTTAGCTTCGTCACAAGAGGGAGCTTCGGCAAAGATAAAAAGTATTCAACTTCGCCAAAACGCTAGAAATTCAGCATCAAATGGTCAGGGTGCGCTCGACAACTAGGATAACCCGTGACAGAGAGGAGACCGAAGCTACTGAGACTACCCCAATCTCCGAAGTTATGAGGCGGTCGGGACTGGTTGTGACGGAGGGCGCTTCTGACGAAGGTGCACCTGCTACTAAAGCCGAGCAGGCAGATATTGAAGAGGGTGATACTGGTGAAGAAGAGATTGATTATAACACCACTATGCCATCCAAGCCCAGCCGTTTGGATTTTGGGAAGTCAAGTGTCTCCGAAGCTGATATGCCCATGATGACGAAGCTAGGCTACTTCGGTAAAGCCGAGAAGAAGTTGATTCGCTTTGGCACGGAAGAGACCATCCCGAAACCAGAAAATGATGAAGTGGTAGCTTTTAAGAGCTTCTTCAAAGTAGGGTTGAAGTTTCCTCTGCACAGAATGATTGCAGATGTGTTGGAAAATTTTGAGATTTATCTTCATCAGCTGACTCCTAACACTATCGTTAGGCTCAGCGTGTTTATCTGGGCTCTCCGAAGCCAAGGAGTGGAGCCGCTTGCCGAAGCCTTCTGCCGGGTACACGAACTTCACTATCAGACGAAGGCTAGAGAAGATGGACTGCACGAGAACTTCGGCTGCTATAATTTTGCTTATCGCAAAGACATGAAGACATCGGTGGTTAGCCACCGCACTAAGTGGCCGACCGGTTGGAAAACTGAATTGTTTTACGTTAAGATTGATGAGAAAAAGGAGAAGCTAGTTCAGAGCCCGCTGGAGCTAACCTTCGGGTTGCTAGGCCTCAGTGCAACATGACGCCGGGGACATCATGCCCAGATGCTGTGGGCAAATTTAGAGTTGTGTCTGAACATATTGGTACTAGGGATTTAGTTTAGGAATACTTAGCCAACAGGGTATTCCCAACGTTAATGGAATGGGGTATGCCGAAGCTTAAAGGAGAGAAGAAGAAAAATGAACTCGTTCGGCTGCCCAATCATTTTAAGTTCAAGAAACACTTCAAAGAACCCTGCCAAGAATGGTTGGATACAATTGAAGTTATGTGCAATGAAATCTTGGGCAATTATATGAAAAAAGAAGATCAACTGATGACAGCAGCCTTCGGCACCCGGCCAAAACGAATGTTAAACAGAGTAATGGACACTTTGAAATTTGAATACCTAGACTACGAAAGGTTAAGCAAAGGTGCCGAAGGAACAAAGCGAAAAAAGGGCTATCAGTATTATACAAAGACAAGCTGCCAGGATGATAAAAGATGAGAATTTGGTAAAAAAGAAAAAAATCCAGTCCTGAGCCGAAGGTGGCTGTGTCGAAGAAAAGAAAGGCTCTAGCTCCGAAGCCGAAAGCTGATTTGGAAGAAATTCCCTCAATACCTGCTGCCACTGACGTAAAAGAAATTTTAAACGTAATGACTGAATCTCTACCTAATAAGCTAAGTCCGCTGGGACCGGAACTGATGAAGCTTTTACAGAAGAAGAAGGAGCCTTCGGCTGTCGAGAAGCCTGCTGAACCAAAAAAGCGAAGAATTATTACTGTCATTGAGTCTATTGAAGAAACACCACCATCGGCCTCAGCGCCGAAAACAGCAGCAGACGAAGCTGCTCCTACCGAAGCTTCTACTTCCGAAGCTACAGCAGCCGAAACCACAGATTTGGAAAACAAACTCATTGATATTGATGAAATGATTTTGAATATGGTTGAGGAAGACACTGATGCAGCTGCTGAGGAAACCCCGGCCGCAGTGACTGAAAAAGGGGAGAAGATGCCTGGAAAAGAGAAAGAGCCTACCAAAGATACTTCGGAAGAAGAAAATTTTATCTTTCAAAACATAATTGGGCAAGAATTGTCAAAGGCTGAAAAAGAAGAGCTAAAGGAGTATGCCATATCTTGCGGGTACCAGCCAGGGGCGCTGCTCTTCGGCGGTGTTGCTGAAGAGAGTTTAGGATGCCTTCGGGACAGAATTGGGGCGAAGGTTGTCAGCACTTTATCAAAAAGTGTTGGTTTTCCGAAGCTCGAAACCGATCTCAGCAGATACCGATGATAGCATATCGCCGGTAGCCTGTTTTATTCTAACTTTAAGGTAAAACTCTTCCGTTAACTTTTTATTGTTTTGATATGAAGATGTTTTCTAATGAAGGTTATTTTGCCAGAGCTTACTGCTAAGCAAAGCCTTGTGGATGCAACAAGACCTCAAGGATAAGAAAAACGAAGTTATAATTGAGGGTTTAGAGAAGAAGATTAAAGATCATGAAGCTGCCCTAGAAAAGAAAGACTTCGAGCTCCAAACGATGGAAGGTTCACTGGGAGAAGCTCAGGCTGAGATCACCAGATTGAACAGTGAACTTTCCCTGCAGTCAAAAAGCTTTGAGCAAGAGAAAAAAGATTTCAAGACGAAACTCAAGGATGTGTAGGAAAAATGCTTAGGCTTCGGAACCAGGTGCATTCAATGGCTGAAGCAGGTCTTTAATTCAAATGGAGCCAGCTCCGAGAAGTTTAAACCTTCGATTGAAAACCTACCGGGCACATTTGATCATATTGAAGGTGAAGTTGATGCCCTCGACGAAGTTATAGCTGGACATGGTGACTTTTGTGCCTTGTTAGCTTCTCGAGGCATGACTGTCGCTTTCATGAAGGCTGGTTGCACACATAGAAATATTGTAAACAGACCAAACTTCAGCCTGTCACCGGCAGACTTGGATGACATCCCCGGCCTGGCCCGAAGTATTGGAAACAGATTCGTTACTCAAATCTGGGCAAAGGGCGGGCGAAATCTGGCTGGTGATGAAGCTCGAAGTCACCTTAAACTGGCAATAAACTCATACCTTGTGCTTACCTTTTCCTTGAAACTTGATTTTACCTTATAATGCTTTGATATGCATAGGATGACGAAGCCGAGGAACATTGAGCCAAAGCTTAGCAGACGATCCGAAGCTTAGCAGATGATGATGAAGCTGAAAATCTTGCTGTGAAAAAAAACTCTAGAAAAACTCTTGTATTATCCTTTGTAAAGAATATTGTAATTTGAGAATTAGATACTACTCTGTAAATTTGTCCATATCTTGTAATATATTTTTACCTTTCCGTCAATGTATGAACTGCTTTGATGTGGACGAAACTTGTATTTTTTGAGCCGAAGGCGAAAAACATCTTCCCTTCTTTTCGTACACAACGAAGCATAAATCTGCTTCCGAAGCCGTATTGAAGCAACTGTCTGTATTTGTATGATATGATAATGATGATCCTATGTATGTCTAAATGAATGCTTATGAATGTGATGTATGATGAAATGTATCGTGCCAATGAATGCCTAAACACACACATACGAAGCTTCAACCATAACCTTCATTCCCTTAGGAATAACTGAAGTCTCTTTGCCGTTTATTTTTCGGCTGCACCGCTTATTTTTCGGTGTAAGTTCTGCATCCCCTTAGGAACGTCTTTTGAACTTCTTCGCCTTCTTTTTCGGCAGTATTCGCATTGACTTTTCGCGCTTTGCCTTATATTTCAGCGGTATTTGGTTCTGCATTCCCTTAGGAACGACTTTTGAGCAGAAAACTTACGCTGCGCTCCCTTAGGAACGACTTTTTGTAGCTTCGTCATGCTCTGCATCCCCTTAGCGACGACTTTCGAGCTTCTCTCTATTTTTTCCTTTTCTCTGCACTCGATGACGCATACTCAGATTATACATTTACATATTTTGGGGGATTTTGCTCTCGTAGAGCTGAATAAGAAAGGAAAAATTACAAAATATGGCCCCATTAAAAACCTTTCTCCCCTTTGGAAAGGAAAAAGGGTGCCATAGGAAAAATTTAAAAGGTTACATCAATTTATACATAATATCGTTGAAGCTCATTCGCATTCCAAGATCTAGGAATGTCATTGCCGTCCATGTCCTTTAATCTGTAAGAACCAGGTCTTGACGAAGATACTACCAGAAAGGGTCCTTCCCACTTCAGCTGAAGCTTGCCTACTGTGTCAGGGTTGGCTATTCTCCGAAGCACCAAATGTCTAGGCTTAATGTCTTTCAACCAAACTTTTCTATCATGCCATTTTATTGTTTCGGCTTGATATTTGTTGATATTTTCCACAGCCTGAAGTCTGATCCCTTCTATAGTGTCCTTTGCCATAGAATAATTAGCTTCGTCTTCTGACGAAGCTACTGTTCTTATCAACCCCGCTTTAGCCTCTTTGGGGTTATAGCTTCGTCACCAAACAGTAACTTGAATGGTGTAAAACCTGTTGATCTTGATATAGATGTATTGTGGCTCCACACCACTTTGACCAACTCATCTGGCCACTTTCCTCTGGGCTGATTGAAGATTAACATCATTATTCCCGTCATTATAATACCATTTGCCCTTTCGACTAGTCCATTTGATTTCGGGTGCCTGACTGATGCAAAATGAATTTTTGAGCCGATCTGATCACAGAAATCTTTGAAAGTTTCAGCATCAAACTGTGTTCCATTGTCTAAAGTTATAGCCTTTGGCACACCGAAGCGACAAACTATATTCTGCCAGAAGAATTTTTGGACTGTAGCTAAAGTTATTGTCGCCAAAAGCTTCGCTTCGATCAACTTAGAAAAATATTCTACCGCCACCACGACATATCTCAAGTTGCCCTGCGCTGGTGGAAGTGGACCTAGTAAATCCAGGCCCCATCTTTGCAATGGCCAGGTTGGTTGTATCAGCTGAGTCAATGACGGAGGTTGCTTCTGATCTCTTGCACATTTTTGGCAATTTTCGCACTTTTGAACCAAATTCGCTGCGTCTGAAGCTGCCTTCGGCCAATAGAATCCTTGTCGGAAAACCTTTCCTAGATGAGGTCTGGACCCAATATGAGATCCACACAATCCTGCATGTATCTCCTTCATCAGCTCTATACCTTCGGTTCTGGATAAGCACTTGAGAAGTGGGGAACAAACTCCATGTTTATATAACTCCCCTTCTATTATGACATATGGTCTTGTTCTTTCCTCCATTCTTTTGTTATAAACCTCATCAACCGAGAGACAATTACCTTGGAGGAAATATATAATCTCAGTCCTTCAATCTTCACTATGGACAGGAGATATTGTGAGCACTGCTCTTTCGAGAAGTTCCACCGAAGGTGCTCTTATTGTTTCAAAAAATACTTCCGAAGGAAGAGGAAGTCCCTGTGCCGCTGACTTGGCTAGCAGATCAGCATGCTCATTTTCTCCTCGTGGAATATTCTTAACCGAAAATCCTTCGAAAGAAGCTTCAAGCCTTCAAACTGTGTCCAGGTATTTCTCAAGCTTCAGATCTCTTGCCTTGCAACTCTTGTCAACATGACCAGAAATAACTTGAGAGTCGGTTTTAAGGACCGCCCTTCTGATCCCCATTGCCTTTAACTTTCGAAGTCCCAAAAGTAAAGCTTCGTATTCAGCAATGTTATTTATACAGCTGAAATCAAGCCTTGTTGCATAGCATGTTCTGACTTTGGAAGGTGCAACTAGGACAGCAGCCGCACCTGCACCGAAGGTTCCCCAGGAACCGTCGCAGAACACTGTCCAAGCTTCGGCATCTTTATTTGCTTCTTCTTCCTGAGCCCCTGGCGTCCAGTCAGTGATGAAGTCTGCTAACGCCTGGGACTGAATTGAGGATCTATGCACATAGTCAATACTGAATTCGTTAAGCTCCGCAGCCCACTTTCCAATCCTTCAGAGGCTGTGATGAGGGAACAATTATGTGGTATGCTTGAAAATAGTGTCGAAGCTTCCTGGAGGCCATTAGGATAGCATACAACACCTTCTCCAATTATGTATAGTTTTTCTTTGATAAACTTAGAACTTCGGAGACAAAGTATACTAGGGCTTGCTTTTTAATTTGTCCTTCCAGCTTCTCCTGCACAAGCGCCGCACTCACTGCAGAGTGCAAAGCTGCCACATACAATAGTAACGAAGCCCCTAGCGCGGGTGGAGTTAATGTTGTTAGATCAATCAAGTATTGCTTCAGCTCTTCGAAGGCTTTCTGTTGAGCTGGACCCCATTGAAAGACTTCGGCTGACTTTAGTATTTCAAAGAATGGTAAGTTTCTTTCTGCTGATCTAGATATAAATCTATTCAATGAAGCCAATCTTCCTGCCAACTGTTGGGCCCCTTCTTTGTGCTTGGCGGCTCCATTCGAAGGATAGCTTCGATCTTGCTTGGGTTAGCTTCAATCCCCTTTGTTGAAACTAGACAACCAAGGAACTTACCTTTCTTCACTCCAAAGACACATTTTTCAGGATTTAATTTCAGGCCAGCTTGCCTGAAATTAGCAAATGTTTCTTGCACATCAGCGATGTGATTTTCTTGCTTCGTGCTTTTTACTATGATATCATCAACGTATGTTAGCACATTTCTGCCTATCTGAGAATGAAGGACCTTGGCTGTCATTCTGCTGAAGCTTCCTCCAGCATTCTTGAGCCCCTCAGGCATCCGAAGATAACAATAGGTCCCAATGGGAGTTATGAAGCTGGTCTTCGACTCATCCTCCTTCTTCATCCATATTTGATGATATCCTAAGTAGCAATCCAGCAGATTCATAAGTTCTGAAGAAGCTGCTGCATCTACAAGAGAGTCTATCCTTGGTAATGGAAATTCGTCCTTTGGACAGGCCTTATTGAGATCCGTGAAATCAATACACATTCTCCATTTGCCATTGGCTTTCTTCACCATAATAGTATTGGCTAGCCACTCTGGATATTTTACCTCTCCGATAACACCAACACTTAGAAGTCTTTTCACTTCATTCCGAGCACCTTTGGCTTTATCATCAGACATTTTCCGAAGCCTTTGCTTTCTTGGCCTGAAGGATGGGTCGACATTGAGTGAATGTTCAATGACGTCTTTGTTGACACCACAGAGATCATTGGTCGACCAAGCAAAAACATGTTTGTTGTTGAATAAAAACCTTATCAAAGTTTTCTCCTGCTCTTCAGATAGCTGAGATCCCAGCAGTACCTTCTGCTCTGCTATGTCTTCACATAGTAGCATAGATTTTGGCTGATCAGCCGAAGCAGCCTTCTCTCTTCTGTACTTGTACTGTTCACAAGCTTCGGCTCCATCTATATTATGGATTGCTTTTGAGTCTGTCCAGTTTCCTTCGGCTTTTCTAGCAGCTTCCTGACTCCCATGAACAGCGATGGGCCCTTGTTCCGAAGGTATCTTCATGCATAGATATGCTGGATGAAGTATTGCTTCGAAAGCATTGAGTGTTCCACGACCAATGATCGCATTGTAAGGGTATTCCATATCAACAATGTCAAACACAACATGTTCAGTCCGTGTGTTGTGGACGAAGCCGAAGGTCACTGGCATTGTGATTTTACCAAGTGCTGCAATTTTCCTTCCTCCGAAGCCATAAAGAGGGTGTGTAGCATCATGAATCTTGTCTTCTAGCTCTTGCATCTGTCTGAAGGCCTTGGCAAATATTATGTCCGCTGCACTGCCTGTATCAACCAGAACATTTTGGACCAGGAAACCCTTGATGACACAAGATATGACCATGGCATCATTGTGAGGGTAATCCTTGAGCTGAAGGTCCTCCTGGGAGAAGGTGATTGGGATGTGGGACCATTTTGACTTGATGAAGGGTCCTTGCACCCCAACATGTTGTACCCTTCTCTGAGCCTCCTTCTTCTGCTTCTTGTTGGCCGGCTCTGAGCATGAACCGCCTGTTATCGGGAGCACCAGCTTTGTAGCTGAAGTAGCTTCAGCTTGATTGTTGACCGAAGCCATCAGCTCAATAGTGGAAGTGAGTTCACCGGAGGTGGGCGCCAATGTTGGGGACTTGTTCTCAAATGCTATAAGTTAAGAACAAGGCAACACAAAATATTAAATGTTAATGTCCTTCGTCCTTTGAAGCATTATTTCCCTTAGGATATAACGATCTTCGGACAAAGGTCATGAAGGTCGTACCTTCATCATCACGATATACGTTAATGGAAGACAGAGCATATGAAGCATGAAAGATAATATGAATAATCATATAACATCATTCACATATCTTCATTATATAACCTTGAATAGATAAAAACAATATTCAGTTACATTTGTACCTTCGGCTTGACAGAAGCTAAAAATCCAAACGTGGCGCACGAGTGAATACAAGATAGCATGAACAGTACAGGGGTACTGTTCACCTTTTTATAGGCACAGGACACAGCCTGTGAGAAATTACATTCATGCCCTTTACAAATGATTACAATCATAATACAAGTTATCATGGGCCGATTGGTCATTTCATCTTTAAGTCGGTGTATCTGGAAATACGCTCTAAAGCTCTCTGAACGGTAGCTTCGGCTTTGCTTCTGTGTCAATCTTCCGAAGGTGTTTCTTCTTATGGGACCTTCAGCGACGAAGCAGACCCCCAACACTTTTCAATAGTTTTTGTACTGAAAAATATCTAAACTAAATTTACACAAAAACATGGGTTAAAACGTAAAATAGTCATCTTCTACCTTGGGCTCGGTCTCGTGCTTGGGTCGGTGGGTCGACTGGGGAGGGGGATTGGCCGAGCAAGGAAGCGAGGCGTGGCCGAGACGGTGAGGTGAGGCCAGGGGCGCGGACGGTGGGCGCGGTGGTCTGGCGAAGGAGCGAGAGAGAGCGCGAGGTGTGAGTGAGAGAGAGCTCGGGCAGGGAGAGGGAGAGGGAGAGAGCTCGGGTGGCCTACTTATAGACCGAGAGGGGAGAGGAGAGGGCGCTGGGGGGAAGGTGGCCAGTGGCTTCAATCACCATGCCATTGATGGCCATCAATGGTGGTCGCTATAATGGGGAGGAAATGGGGAAGAGAGAGAGAGAGAGGGAGAAACAACCGGGTGGTGTTCTTTACTAGGGGAAACGGTTCGTGCGGGAGGCGAGGGGGCCGGACCGCGGTCGGGGCAGCTCGGCTGGGAACGGCGGCGGGAGGGAGGAAGAAGGGGCCCCTAACGGGTGGGCCCCCCGTGTTAGTGAGTGGGAGGGAGAGGACAAGGGGCGCGCGGCTGTTGGGCCCTAGTGGGCCGGTCGGCCGGTTAGGGTTTCTGAATTCTTTTTTTTCTTTTCTTTTCTATTTAAAAAATAAAAATAAATATATAATTATAAAAATTTCTAAAAATCATAATAATTATACCAAAATTATTTATGATTAAAATATTTATTTTTGAACCAATATTTCTATATTAATTATGTAACACCCCTGGTGTTACTGTCACTAAAACATGAGCATAACATCATGAGCATTAGCATATCATGTGTTTGTCACACCTAGGGTGCATTTACTAGGTAAAAAGTTCAACAATGTTGAACTAATATAGCTTGATGTGTGTGTAACCCTAGGGTAGGGTACTTAACCCTAAATTAGGCTTAGGGTGTCAATAAAGCCTAAATGAGTTAAAATCCCAAAACTTATTAGAAATGGTCATAAGATATCACCTTTAATGGGCTTTGATAGCACCAAAACCCTAGAGGTGCCAAAAAAAACCCTAAAAAGACCCCTGGAAAACCTTGAGTTGAAACCCTAGGGGGTTATATGTAAATTTTGCACACTTTTGGACCCAAGTGCAAAAACCAAGGTATTAGGGCACCATAAGTCATATATTTCACATATTTGAGGATTTGCAAATCAAACCATGAGATTTGGGCTTATTTGCAAAAAGCCACTCTACACCTCTCATGTGACTAAGTCTGAAAACTAGTGAATAGGGCTGACTATGGAGATCTGCAGTTCTAAAAATATTAGGAATTTGCCTAGGGTCAACACATCAAACTTGTAGTGGTACTATAGGAGTACAAATTTGATTAAGTGCTTAAGCCTTGGTATTGTACAAAATTAAGAGTTAAATGAGTTTGAAGTTTGGCTGTCAGGCTGAGGATCTGTGACGTTCAGAAAAACCAGTGGTATAGGACCAACTTCAGGTTTAGGTGGAGCTCGATTTAATGGGTAATTGACTAAGACCTTTGCAACAAGATTAAAGTTGGTTTATAGGGCAGTAACTTTGGTATAGTCATCTTCTCTGATTGTTGTACAAAAATTAAAGAAACAACAGCCCAAAGTTGCTCTGTCAGAACTATGTCGAGCTACTGAAAACTGAATTATAGAACATGAATGGTCACAGTGGAATGGGGCTGAATCGGAAGCACCATATCTTTGATTCCATTCAGTTTGGGTCCAAGGATCCTATATTAAGTTTGAAGACTATTGTTCAGGGAACAATTTTTATTAATGGAGATCACCTTGTTCTTAACACGAATCAAGAGAAAAGGAGGGTGAAAGGGGGTCGGTTCAGTAAAGCACTGAAGATTAGAACACTGAAATATTTGAAAAACAAGGATAAAGATCAGGGGCACAGTGGAATCGGATGTGTTCGAGTGATTTGGGAAAGGACCGAACATGGGGAGATAGCTTCGGACATGGCACGATTCCGCAAACCTAGCCAGAGCCTGGCCGGAGATAATTCACCGGCGGTCACCGTGGCTCGGTCATTCTGCCGCTATGTCACTCATGCCTCGCTCGTCCCTCACTGTTTCTCTTCCTTACGTGGTAACCATGCACTGACGATGTAATCCGAGGCCGTGGATCGCTAGCCGGACCACAATGCCTATAAATAGCCCCGCCACCCACGGCGAGGTACTCACCACTTCACCAGTGAGCTCGGTTGAAGCACAAATTCACGGAATTCTCTCCACCTCTCCCCAAACTAGTGGTGCACGGTGAATCAGTAGCCTTTTGCGACCGCATAGCCCCAACCTCACCTCCTAATTCCACCAGAGCCCGTTGCGGCACCGTTTTCCCCCTTCTCAGTCACCAGCGAGCGAAAATCCTCCGCGCTCCGTGGCCAGCCGTTCCCAGGTCTGCTCCTGCTCTTCTTAATCGTTTTAGCACCCATACATGCTCATGACACTCATCGACTCAACCCTCTGTGCTTGACCACATTCAATTAACCAGAACGCACGAATTTGTATTCAGTATTCCCCGCCACCGTGGTCGGGCTAAGCCATGACCATAGTAATCCAATAAAAGCTTGTTCTAGGTTTGTCTCAGGTCTGGGATGCTTGCCCAATAGTTAATTTAGGCAGCCACCGCCGATCTTGGCTAGCCCGAGCAGCAGGGTGGTCGACGTTGAGCGCGCCGTAATCATGGGTCAATTTGGAGAAGAAACAAAAACCGGGGGACCTCTGTGCATTTGTCAGCGAGACAATGAATAGTGACTAAGGGCTCTTCACCAGTTATTTAATTTAACAGAGGCCTTTTCGCAAGACCGGCAACGCGAGCATGGGCGCGCGTGTTTTCGCCTGGGCATGGGTTCTATTGCGCCAGTTTTAGCCCAATACTATTCATGTTTTTCCTTTTTCTTTTTCTGCCAGGATTAGAGAATTCCTAGAAAATTGTAGAAAGATGCTAAAAATACCAGACCAATTTTGTTATATACCTAAATTCCTATAGTATTTAATAAAAAAAATTTATGATTTTTAGTCCAAATAAGGAATTATGGAGTATTTAAATTAGCCAAAACCTATACTCCTGGAATTTTAGAAATTGATTAATAACTCCAAAAATCACTAAACTTTTTGGATAAGCTTAAAATGATATTTAAAAGCCTTGGGTAAAGTTTGGCATGGTTTGGACAATGTTTGGTACCTAAACCCCAAAACCCTAATCTTTTAGTGATGTGTGCTCTAGGAACTACAATACTGACTTCAAAAACCCTAGTTTCCTGGAGTCCCGTGAAGGAAAATTGTATTCAAGACCTAAGATAATGTACCTTTATTACCTTTGCATTTTTATAAGCATTACATGACCATTCATGATTATATATGGTTCTATATAGCAAACGAAGAAGAAGTAGAGGTTGAAGAAGCAAGAGCTATACCACCACCTGAAGACCCACCTGTCGGGAACTGCTTTTATTTTGATATTTGTGGAGCAGAGCCCGACTCTCCTATAACACAAGGCAAGCCCCGGTGCATTTGCCACCTCCTTGCTGTTTTAAAACCTTCCTCACTTGCTTGATGCACTAGGTGATAGGAGTTGTGTGCTTAAACTGTTGATGCATTTCCTTCCTTGGAAGTTTGATTACCTTTCCTTGATCACCTGTTCTATAAAAAGGTTTTTCTTATGCTTAGTCTTGCTCTATAAAAACAAAATGTTTTGTTTTGACGAAAGATGATGCTTCAAGTGGGATGGGATGTTTTTCAAAAATAAAACTAGATGGTGGATCCTTCATGGTCATGATGGGTTCAACATCGGAAAAGATGTACCTCTGTCAGGTACCAAACTTTGGGTTTGAAATGATAAAGCTGAGACCGGACGGGTGACTTGCATGAGAAGAGAGTCTCGGTGTAGTGTCTCCGTTTGAGACGATTAAGGACCGTCTCGATGTAGGCTTGCTGATCGAGGACCTTTTAACTGGTCACATATACCTCATCATGGCTATGCTTTGCCTCGGGCAGACTAATACCAGAATAAGACAACACGCAATGGGACTGGAGAGATGGCGAGATTAGCGTTTACCCTGCGTGGCAAGAGGCTAGACGGTGGTGTATCTGTGCTCTCGGTTGGCGTGCACCTGATCTGGTCTTAAGAACCCCGGTGGCGAGTTGACATATGCAAGGGTTAAGTGCTACATATGTCGTGTGATTGGAGATCCCCAGCTGGGTATTAATCAATTTGGATCGCCGTTACTTCTCGGACATGAAGACTTGGTCATTGCCCTACACGTAGCATTCCAGTAAATAAGAAGGGTTGATAAGAAAATGGCTAGTATAGGCCAAGTGCTTGAACTAGGGTAGAAAGAACTCTAGAATTCAGGTAATGACTGAACTTGCTAATAAAACTAGATTTTTAAGGATCCACTTTTAGTAAGCATTTTTGCAAATAGAGTCTTGATAATTGATTAAGCCTTTCCTTGACTCCCTTAAGCTAGCATATCCTTGAGAGTCTTTTATTTTGACGGGTAAGACTTGCGAAAGTACACTTCGTACTCAGGGTTTTCGAACCCATGTTGTTGTAGGTGAGGAAGCAGCAAATTTTTGTTGCTTTTGTTCCAAGGTGGGGCCAAAGGAAGAAAATCAGGACTGAAGCCTCAAGTGGAAGTGTCCTCCTTTAAAAACTTTTTACTATTAAGCGGGAGGGGTTTTTGCCTCCCGGGTTTGTAATAATATTACTCCTACACTCTTATATATTACTGGTCTATAATAATAATACTTTTTCTATACTTTAATATAAAATAAGTTGATGTAACTGCTTTCGCATATTCGTTCCTCCGATGTGTTGTAATATCTGCGTGACAGGTGAAACGCTCTTGGGCACGGTAAAGAATTCGGATACCGAACTTATCAAGTGATCAGGTGCATCTGCAGGGTTGTCTGAGGTCCAATGGACAAGGACAACTGTAGGTGGGCCTAATGACTTGGGAGGTTCTGTCACAACTGGTATCGAAGCGAAGCCCATCTCTTCAGATATTATAAGACATTTCAAAAAGAATTTTCAAAGACTTATCTAAAAAAATTTCTTTCATTCTTATCATTCTACTTTCTGAAGTACCTATCTTATAAAACCAGGTAGCAGAGTGCAAAGTATAGAAGGTTGTGAATCAACGAAGGTTGATTCTGTAATTATGCATGCATCATGTTAAAAACTATACTAATAAAGTTTTCCCCCTTATGGAGATATGCCGCCGCGCACGAGGAAAACAGTGTGTAAGTCCACTGGACCGATTGGCGTGCCTCGGCATCAGCTGGCTCCGAGGCATGAGGAGAGCAGCAGTGGCAGTAATGACCCCATTGGAGACCTAGAAGCCTAGGTGGAGCAGCTTCGAACGGAGCTACATCACAAAAACAGGGTGTGGGTAGAAGATGGTCAGCGTATAAATGAGTTAAGAGCTGACGTCCGACATCTACAAGACGAGCTTGCCGAACGGGATTTGGCAATCGATTGGGCTGTCAATTCACGTTCTATTGCTTGGGACCGGGAAGCCAAAGCTCGAGCCCGTGTGGAGGAGCTTAGCACGGCCGTTGACAACTTGCAGGTGTACTGCAATACATTACATGAGGAAGTTCATGAATTGTATTCGCGATTGCACCCAGACGTTCCTGCCGAACCTGTTGGAATGGGAGCCGGACCTTCTGGAACAGTAGCTGAAGCACTTGGTGGGGAACTGGACCTTTTCAAGCCCCCTCCTTCTATGAACCTGGCTGACGAACGGTCCCCTACAACCGACAGTGAAGCAACTAAAGATGATAAATACTAGAGTAGTATAGTTTAGAAATAATGCTAATGTAAAATAGGTAATGAAGTCATGTTATACATTGAGTCTATATCATTACATCTTAGTAATGTAAAATGATGGTGTATATCAGCATGTTATTTTTCCCAAATATTTCTTTGCTTCAGATGCCATCCCGAACTCGTGCACATGATGGCGCGGGAACGTCCCGTGGTCAAGAAGATACACCCAATCCACCGCCGGTACCGCCCACGTTGGCCGAGGCTATCGCTGCCTTGGTCACTGCGACCGCTGACAACACCTTCTTTCTGCGTGAAATGGCAGGAAATCAATTACAGCAACAAGGCGGGAGGGCTTATCCGTAGGAACCCCGTGAAACTTCGTACCTTGATTTCTCGGAAACCCGTCCCCCACTATTCGTTAAAGCCGACGACCCTCTCGAAGCTGACGAATGGGTTCAGGTCATTGAGCAGAAATTTGGACTCATCCGCTGCACGGAGACCTAGAAGCCGTTGTTCGTGGCTCAACAGTTAAGAGGCCCTGCCAGCACCTGGTGGGGAAATTATGTGGCCATTCAGCCTACCAGACATCAGGTCACATGGGACAAATTTAAATTGGTATTTCGTGAGCACTACATTCCAGAAGGAGTGCTACATATGAAGAAGGAAGAATTCATGAGACTCAAGCAAGGAGGAGATACTGTTATGCAGTATCTCAACAAATTCAATCATTTGTCCCAGTATGCAATTGAACAGGTCAATACTGACCTGAAAAAGAAGAACTACTTCATGCGAGGCCTCAATGACCGACTTCAAAGAAAGATGGCCACCTGCCTTGATCTCTCCTACAGCAGGGCTGTCAGCACAGCGCTGGCAGTTGAAGCTAAGCATACAGGTCCTGGAAAATTTAAGGGAATTGGAGGTGACAGGTCCAATCAGGGGCCTGAAAAACGACAAAGGTTGGTAATCCGACCTTTCAATCAAAACCGTTCTTCACCCCATCCACCCTCCTACCCCTTCAAACAACTCAGCCGAGTGCCCCTGGTGCTCGTTTCCCCGCCCTCCCTAGTTCTTTAATCGGCTGCTTCAATTGTGGGAAGTCTGGACATTTTATCAAAGAGTGCCCATATCCGAGGCAGAACAAATCCAATAATCAGCAGAACCCAGGAAGTTCAAGCCAAGGCAAGGGAAACACGACAAATAATGCAATAGGCAAGAATATAAAGAATACTGGGCGAATATACTACACACAAGTGGCCACTACACCAGAGGGAGAGCCGGTTATGATGGGTACGTTCCTCGTGGCCAATCACCCTGTAGTCATTCTCTTTTATTTTGGTGCTTCGCGTACATTCATAAGCAAGAAGTTTGTGGAGAAATATTGCATTCCTTGCATTGAATCAAGGGAAGGGTTTATTATTCATTCGCCTGGGGGAAAATATTCACTAAAGAACTGGCTTTCCACCAGTAACATTGGCTGAACGGGACTTTCCCACAAATATGATTGTTCTGAAAGGCCAAGATATAGAAGTAATTCTAGGCATGAATTGCTTAGCCCAGCACAAAGCTATTCTCAACACTGATTTGAGAATCAGGTTGAGCTATGGCCAGGAAGAGGTTCTCTTGTCCATCCCTGTACCTATTCCAGCTAAACCATTTGGCAGAGTCTATGAAGCTATCATACCGGAAATCCAAGATATTCCGGTAGTGTGTGAATTTCTGGACGTCTTTCCGAAAGATCTGCCTGGATTACCTCCAGAAAGAGATGTAGAGTTTGTGATTGAATTGAAGCCCGGTACGGCTCCTGTTTCTAGAAGGTCGTACCGAATGCCTCCAAATGAGTTGGCAGAGCTCAAGACTCAATTACAAGATCTACTGGAGAAGGGATTCATCCGACCTAGTTCGTAACCTTGGGGTTGTCCCGCAATCTTTGTCAAGAAGAAGGATCAAACGCTTCATATGTGTGTGGATTATAGACCCCTTAATGAGGTCACAATCAAGAACAAGTACCCTCTTCCCCGGATTGATATTTTATTTGATCAGCTTACCGGAGCTCGGGTATTTTCCAAGATTGACCTCAGGTCGGGCTATCATCAGATCCGTATCCGACCCGAAGATATACCCAAGACCGCATTTACTAGGCGGTATGGATTATTCGAATATCTGGTTATGTCTTTCGGATTAACAAATGCTCCTGCCCACTTCACATATCTGATGAACTCGGTATTCATGCCCGAGTTGGACAAATTTGTAGTGGTCTTCATTGATGATATCTTGATTTATTCCAAGAATGAAGAGGAGCATGCTCGGCATCTGTGGATCATATTAACGCGCTTAAGGGAACATCAACTATATGCTAAATTCAGCAAGTGCGCGTTTTGGCTGGAAGAAATCCAATTTCTGGGACACGTATTGTCTACCAAGGGGATTGCGTTTGATCCCAGCAAGGTCAAGGATATTTTAGTGTGGAAACCGCCAACCACTGTATATCAAGTCCGAAGTTTCCTTGGGCTGGCTGGTTATTACCACTGATTTATCCCGGATTTTTCCAAGCTTGTGAAGCCAATCACAAGTTTATTGAAGAACGATACGAAATTTAACTGGTCCTCAAGATGCAATGAAGCCTTCGAGCAGCTGAAGGTGTTATTGACCAATGCTACGGTATTAGCTCAACCAGACATTGAAAAACCTTTTGATGTGTATTGTGACGCATCAGGCTGTGGTTTAGGCTGTGTCTTGATGCAAGAGGGCCGAGTTATAGTGTATGCCTCAAGACAGTTGCGCCCGCATGAGGAACATTATCCAACTCATGACCTAGAATTAGCTGTTGTGGTTCATGCCCTGAAAATATGGCGTCATTATCTACTAGGAAATATCTGTCATATATATACAGATCATAAAAGCTTGAAGTACATTTTTACCCAGTCAGAACTAAATATGAGGCAGAGGAGATGGCTTGAGCTGATTAAGGATTATGAATTAGAAATTCACTATCACCCAGGCAAGGCCAACATGGTGGCAGATGCACTAAGTCGCAAGACTTCTTGTCATTGTCTTACAGTGAAAACTTCTGACATCACATTATGCCAAGAAATGGAGAAATTAAACATGGGAATGATTCAACATGGCACCTTAAATCAATTAAGGCTTGAGTCAATTCTTCTGCAAAAGATTATTGATGCGCAAAGAAGTGATATGGGTATGAAACACATTCATGAGAAAATAAAGGCCGGTAAAGCAAACTATTTCAGAAAAGATGATCAAGGCATTGTATGGTTTAACAACCGCATAGTTGTGCCCAAGAATGATGAAGTCCGCCAGCAAATTTTGGATGAAGCTCATCTTAGCCGTTATTCCATTCATCCCGGAAGCACTAAGTTGTATCATGATCTAAAGCAA
Organism: Zea luxurians; assembly: GCA_029449295.1. NCBI lineage: Eukaryota > Viridiplantae > Streptophyta > Magnoliopsida > Poales > Poaceae > Zea > Zea luxurians. The sequence goes on along the minus strand of JAOPSE010000029.1, from coordinate 31,425,515 downwards.
CATTATTGGTGGATGAAAATGAAGATCGAAATTGCACGCTATGTGGCGAGATGCGACACTTGTAGACATGTCAAGGCCATACACATGAAGACTACTGGTCCACTGCAATCTTTGCCTATCCCAACTTGGAAATGGGAGGACATTAGTATGGACTTCATTGTGGGATTACCCAGAACAGCAAAAGGGTTTGATTCCATCTGGGTTATCATTGATCGACTTACAAAGATCACCCACTTTCTCCCAGTCAAGGTAAAGTATATAGTGGCCACATATGCGGGACTATATATTGCTCGTATTCTCAGTTTGCACGATGTTCCGAAGACAATAGTGTCGGATCGTGGACCTCAATTTGTATCCAAATTTTGGGAAGAACTCCACAAATCTTTGGGTACTAAGTTGCTCCACAGTTTGGCCTATCATCCTCAAACCAGTGGGCAGACTGAGAGAGTGAACCAGATACTTGAAGACATGTTGCGAGCATGTGTTTTAGAGTTTCCGCAGAAATGGGATGACTGTTTACCATTGACAGAATTTTCATATAACAACAATTATCAAGAAAGTATCAAGATGGCACCCTTTGAAGCTTTATATGGACGACAGTGCCGTACTCCATTAAATTGGTCTGAACCAGGAGATAGATGGTTTTTCAGGCCTGATATGGTGAAAGAAATGGAAGAGAAGGTTCAACGAATTATACATAATTTGAAAGAAGCCCAAGCTTGCCAAAAGAGTTATGCAGACAAACGAAGCCAACCATTGTACTTTCAAGTTGAAGATTTTGTCTACCTGAATGTCTCACCAATGAAGGGCGTATCTCGTTTTGGGGTAAAAGGAAAGCTTGCACCCTGGTACATTGGTTCTTTTCCTATCCTTGAAAGATGTGGACCAGTGGCATACTGACTCCAACTACCCAAAACATTGTCTGTAGTACACAATGTGTTCCATGTGTCCCAATTAAAGAAGTGTCTTCGGGTTCTAGATCGAACCATTGAAGTGACGGATGTTGCCTTAGAACCAGACTTGGCATATTCGGAACATCCTATTCGAGTCCTGGATCAAAAGGACAGGATTACCCGAAGGTGAACTCTCAAATTTTATAAGATACAATGGAACCAACACACGGAAGATGAAGCTACATGGGAAACTCAAGACTTTCTAGAAAATAATTTCCCAGGCTTATTAGCTTCATGTAAATTGTGAGATATGTACAATTGTTGTAATAGAGGAGTAGACCCCATGCCACCCCCTGCCTTGTACAAGAAATAAGGAAATAAAAATATAACGCGTTTCTTTTTTCCATTACTTGTCCTAGGACTTTTAAATCTCGGGACGAGATACTTTTATGGGGGAAGGATGTAACACCCCTGGTGTTACTGTCACTAAAACTTGAGCATAACATCATGAGCATTAGCATACCATGTGTTTGTCACATCTAGGGTGCATTTACTAGGTAAAAAGTTAAAAAATGTTGGACTAATATAGCTTGATGTGTGTGTAACCCTAGGGTAGGGTATTTAACCCTAAATTAGGCTTAGGTTGTCAATAAAGCCTAAATGAGTTAAAATCCCAAAACTTATTAGAAATGGTCATAAGATATCACCTTCAATGGACTTTGATAGCACCAAAACCCTAGAGGTGCCAAAAAACCCTAAAAAGACCCTTGGAAAACTATGAGTTGAAACCCTAGGGGGTTATATGTAAATTTTGCACACTTTTGGACCCAAGTGCAAAAACCAAGGTATTAGTGCCCCATAAGTCATATATTTCACATATTTGAGGATTTGCAAATCAAACCATGAGATTTGGGCTTATTTGCAAAAGCCACTCTACACCTCTCATGTGACTAAGTCTGAAAACCAGTGAATAGGGCTAACTTTGGTGCTCTGTAGTTCTAAAAATATTAGGAATTTGCCTAGGGTCAACACATCAAACTTGTAGAGATAATATAGGAGTACAAATTTTATTAAAAGCTTAAGCCTTGGTATTGTACAAAATTAAGAGTTAAATGAGTTTGAAGTTTGGTTGTCAAGCTGAGGATCTGTGATGTTCAAAAAATCCAGTGGTATAGGACCAACTTCAGGTTTAGGTGGAGCTCGATTTAATGGGTAATTGACTAAGACCTTTGCAACAAGATTAAAGTTGGTTTATAGGGGAGTAACTTTGGTATAGTCATCTTCTTTGGTTGTTGTACAAAAATTAAAGAAACAACAGCCCAAAGTTGCTCTGTCAGAACTATGTCGAGCTACTGAAAACTGAATTATAGAACAGGAATGGTCACAATGGAATGGGGCTGAATCGGAAGCACCATATCTTTGATTCCATTCAGTTTGGGTCCAAGGATCCTATATTAAGTTTGAAGACTGTTGTTCAGGGAACAATTTTTATTAATGGAGATCACCTTGTTCTTAACACGAATCAAGAGAAAAGGAGGGTGAAAGGGGGTCGGTTTAGTAAAGCACTAAAGATCAGAACACTGAAATATCTGAAAAACGAGGATAAAGATTAGGGCACTGTGGAATCGGATGTGTTCGAGTGATTTGGGAAAGGATCGAACGCGGGGAGATAGCTTCGGATGTGGCACGATTCCGCGAACCTAGCCCGAGCCTGGCCGGAGATAATTCACCGGCGGTCACCGTGGCTCGGTCATTCCGCCGCTGTGTCACTCATGTCTCGCTCGTCCCTCAATGTGTCTCTTCCTTACATGGTAACGATGAACTGACGACGTAATCCGAGGCCGTGGATCGCTAACCGGACCACCATGCCTATAAATAGCCCCGCCACCCATGGCGAGGTACTCACCACTTCACTAGTGAGCTCGGTTGAAGCACAGGTTCATGGAATTCTCTCCACCTCTCCCCAAATTAGTGGTGCACGGTGAATCAATAGCCTTTTGCGACCGCATAGCCACAACCTCACCTCCCAATTCCACCAGAGCAAGTCGTGCCACCGTTTTCCCCCTTCTCAGTCACCAGCGAGCGAAAATCCTCCGCGCTCTGTGGCCAGCCGTTCCCAGGTCTGCTCCTGCTCTTCTTAATCGTGTTTTAGCACCCATACATGCTTGTGATACTCATCGGCTCAACCCTCTGTGTTTGACCACACTCAATTAACCGGAACGCACGAATTTGTATTCGGTATTCCCCGCCACCGTGGTTGGGCTAAGCCAGGACCATAGTAATCCAATCAAAGCTTGTTCTAGGTTTGTCTCAGGTTTGGGATGCTTGCCCAATAGTTAATTTGGGCAGCAACCGCCAATCTTGGCCGGCCCGAGCAGCAGGGTGGTCGACGGTGAGCGCGCCGTAATCTTGGGTCAATTTGGAGAAGAAACAAAAACCGGGGGACCTCTGTGCATTTGTCAGCGAGACAATGAATAGTGACTAAGGGCTCTTCACCAGTTATTTAATTTAACAGGGGCCTTTTTGCAAGACCGGCAACGCGAGCACGGACGCGTGTATTTTCGCCTGGGCATTGGTTGTATTGGGCCAGTTTCAGCCCAATACTATTCATGTTTTTCCTTTTTCTTTTTCTGCCAGGATTAGAGAATTCCTAGAAAATTGTAGAAAAATGCTAAAAATACCAGACCAATTTTGTTATATTCCGAAATTCCTATATTATTAATAAAAATAGTTTTATGATTTTTAGTCCAAATAAGGAATTATGGAGTATTTAAATTAGCCAAAACCTATACTCCTGGAATTTTAGAAATTGATTAATAACTCCAAAAATCACTAATATTTTTGGATAAGCTTAAAATGATATTTAAAAGCCTTGGGCAAAGTTTGGCATGGGTTGGACAATGTTTGGTACCTAAACCCCAAAACCCTAATCTTTTAGTGATGCCTGCCCTAGGAACTACAATACTGACATCAAAAACCCTAGTTTCCTGGAATCCCGTGAAGGAAAATTGTATTCAAGACCTAAGATAATGTACCTTTATTATCCTTGCATTTTCATAAGCATTACATGAGCATTCATGATTATATATGGTTCTATATAGAAAACAAAGAAGTAGAGGTTGAAGAAGCAAGAGCTACACCACCACTTGAAGACCCACCTACCGGGAACTGCTTTTATTTTGTTATTTGTGGAGCAGACCCCGACTCTCCTATAACACAAGGCAAGCCCCAGTGCATTTGCCACCTCCTTGTTGTTTTAAAACCTTTCTCACTTGCTTGATGCACTAGGTGATAAGAGTTGTGTGCTTAAACCGTTGATGCATTTCCTTCCTTGGAAGTTTGATTACCTTTCCTTGATCACCTGTTTTATAAAAAGCTTTTTCTTACGCTTAGTCTTGCTCTAGAAAAACAAAATGTTTTGTTTTGACGAAAGATGATGCTTCAAGTGGGATGGGATGTTTTTCAAAAATAAAACTGGATGGTGGATCCATCATGGTCGTGATGGGTTCAACATCAGAAAAGATGTACCTCTGTCAGGTACCAAACTTTGGGTTTGAAATGATAAAGCTGAGACCGGACGGGTGACTTGCACGAGAAGAGAGTCTCGGTGTAGTGTCTCCGTCTGAGTCGATTAAGGACCGTCTCTTGATGTAGGCTTGCTGATCGAGGACCTTTTAACTGGTCACATGCCTCATCATAGGTAAGCTTTGCCTCGGGCAGACTAATACCAGAATAAGACAACACGCAATCGGAGTGGAGAGATGGTGAGAGTAGTGTGTACCCTCCGCGGCAAGAGGTGGATGGTGGTGTATTTGTGCTCTCGGTTGGTGTGAACCTGATCTGGTCTTAAAAACCCCGCGGTGGCGAGTTGACATATGCAAGGGTTAAGTGCTACATATGTCGTGTGATTGGAGATCCCTAGCTGGGTATTAATCGATTCGGATCGCTGTACTTCTTGAACATGAAGACTTGGTCACTGCCCTACACGTAGCATTCCAGTAAACAAGAAAGGTTGATAAGAAAATGGCTAGTATAGGCCAAGTGCTTGAACTAGGGTAGAAAGAACTCTAGAATTCAGGTAATGACTTAACTTGCTAATAAAATTGGATTTTTAAGGATCCACTATTAGTAAGCATTTTTGCAAACAGAGTCTTGATTACTGATTAAGCCTAACCTTGACTCTCTTAAGCCAGCATATCCTTGAGAGTCTTTTATTTTGACGGGTAAGAATTGCGAAAGTACACTTCGTACTCAGGGTTTTCGAAACCCATGTTGTTGTATGTGAGGAAGCAACAAATTTTTGTTGCTTTTGTTCCAAGGTGGTGCCAAAGGAAGAAAATTAGGACTGAAGCCTCGGGAGGAAGTGTCCTCCCTTTAAAAACTTTTTACTGTTAAGCGGGAGGGGTTTTTGCCTCCCGGGTTTGTAATAATATTACTCCTGCATCTTATATATTACTGGTCTGTAATAATAATACTTTTTCTATACTTTAATATAAAATAAGTTGTTGTAACTGCTTCCACATATTCGTTCCTCCGATGTGTTGTAGTATCTGCGTGACGGGTGAAACGCTCTTGGGCACGGTAAAGAATTCAGATACCAAACTTGTCAAGTGATTAGGTGCATCTGCAGGGTTGTCCGAGGTCCAATGGACAAGGACAACTGTAGGTGGGCTTAATGACTTGGGAGGTTCTATCACAAATTAATTGGATTTTCAATATAAAAGAAATTCTACGTAACAACCATAAATCAAATACGAGCAAACAAAAATTATTCTAAATGCAAAATAAAAATCAACCACTTGAAAGAAAAATTCATTACCGTATTTATCACTAATAATCTAAATGTATTAATTTTAGTTGATGGTTTTGTAGTGTTACAAACCTACCCCCCTTAAAAGAATCTCGTCCTCGAGATTAAGGAACTTCTGAGAATAACTGGGGAAATTCTGCTCTGAGTTCATCCTCTCTTCCCATGTGGCCTCATTTTTGGAATGATGACTCCACTGAACTTTACACATGTTGATAACTTTACTCCGTGTAATTCTGTGAGATGTTTCCAAAATTCTAATAGGCTACTTTACTCCATGTTCAACAAAGCAGTGTTCCACACTTTCGTCCATAAAGTGCTTCAAATGGTGCCATTTTAGACTTTTCTGGTAATGTTGTATAAGAATTCTGCATAAGGCAAACTCTTATCCCAGCTTCTACCATCTTTAGAGAACAAGCTCTTAACATATCTTCCAACACTTGGTTTGTTCTTTCTGTTTGCCCATCTGTTTGCGGATGATAAGCTAAGCTAAAGTTTAGCTTGGTATTCATGGACTCATGTAGTCTTCTCCAAAAGCGCGAAGTAAATTGGGTTCCTCGATCTGAAAACAATCTTCTTCGGTACTCCATGCAG
>JAOPSE010000029.1:31270488-31419208 GCA_029449295.1 Zea luxurians | reverse complement strand
AAGATATCACCTTCAATGGACTTTGATAGCACCAAAACCCTAGAGGTGCCAAAAAAACCTAAAAAGACCCTTGGAAAACTATGAGTTGAAACCTAGGGGGTTATATGTAAATTTTGCACACTTTTGGACCCAAGTGCAAAAACCAAGGTATTAGTGCCCCATAAGTCATATATTTCACATATTTGAGGATTTGCAAATCAAACCATGAGATTTGGGCTTATTTGCAAAAGCCACTCTACACCTCTCATGTGACTAAGTCTGAAAACCAGTGAATAGGGCTAACTTTGGTGCTCTGTAGTTCTAAAAATATTAGGAATTTGCCTAGGGTCAACACATCAAACTTGTAGAGAATATAGGAGTACAAATTTTATTAAAAGCTTAAGCCTTGGTATTGTACAAAATTAAGAGTTAAATGAGTTTGAAGTTTGGTTGTCAAGCTGAGGATCTGTGATGTTCAAAAAATCCAGTGGTATAGGACCAACTTCAGGTTTAGGTGGAGCTCGATTAATGGGTAATTGACTAAGACCTTTGCAACAAGATTAAAGTTGGTTTATAGGGGAGTAACTTTGGTATAGTCATCTTCTTTGGTTGTTGTACAAAATTAAAGAAACAACAGCCCAAAGTTGCTCTGTCAGAACTATGTCGAACTATACTTATTATAGAACAGGAATGGTCACAATGGAATGGGGCTGAATCGGAAGCACCATATCTTTGATTCCATTCAGTTTGGGTCCAAGGATCCTATATTAAGTTTGAAGATGTTGTTCAGGGAACAATTTTTATTAATGGAGATCACCTTGTTCTTAACACGAATCAAGAGAAAAGGAGGGTGAAAGGGGGTCGGTTTAGTAAAGCACTAAAGATCAGAACACTGAATATCTGAAAAACGAGGATAAAGATTAGGGCACTGTGGAATCGGATGTGTTCGAGTGATTTGGGAAAGGATCGAACGCGGGGAGATAAGCTTCGGAATGTGGCACGATTCCGCGAACCTAGCCCGAGCCTGGCCGGAGATAATTCACCGGCGGTCCACCGTGGCTCGGTCATTCCGCCGCTGTGTCACTCATGTCTCGCTCGTCCCTCAATGTGTCTCTTCCTTACATGGTAACGATGAACTGACGACGTAATCCGAGGCCGTGGATCGCTAACCGGACCACCATGCCTATAAATAGCCCCGCCACCCATGGCGAGGTACTCACCACTTCACTTAGTGAGCTCGGTTGAAGCACAAGGTTCATGGAATTCTCTCCACCTCTCCCCAAATTAGTGGTGCAAACGGTGAATCAATAGCCTTTGCGGACCTGCATAGCCACAACCTCACCTCCCAATTCCACCAGAGCAAAGTCGTGCCAACCGTTTTCCCCCCTTCTCAGTCACCAGCGGAGCGAAAATCCTCCGCGCTCTGTGGCCAGCCGTTCCCAGGTCTGCTCCCTGCTCTTCTTAATCGTGTTTTAGCACCCATACATGCTTGTGATACTCATCGGCTCAACCCTCTGTGTTTGACCACACTCAATTAACCGGAACGCACGAATTTGTATTCGGTATTCCCCGCCACCGTGGTTGGGCTAAGCCAGGACCATAGTAATCCAATCAAAGCTTGTTCTAGGTTTGTCTCAGGTTTGGGATGCTTGCCCAATAGTTAATTTGGGCAGCAACCGCCAATCTTGGCCGGCCCGAGCAGCAGGGTGGTCGACGGTGAGCGCGCCGTAATCTTGGGGTCAATTTGGAGAAGAAACAAAAACCGGGGGACCTCTGTGCATTTGTCAGCGAGACAATGAATAGTGACTAAGGGCTCTTCACCAGTTATTTAATTTAACAGGGGCCTTTTTGCAAGACCGGCAACGCGAGCACGGACGCGTGTATTTTCGCCTGGGCATTGGTTGTATTGGGCCAGTTTCAGCCCAATACTATTCATGTTTTTCCTTTTTCTTTTTCTGCCAGGATTAGAGAATTCCTAGAAAAATTGTAGAAAAATGCTAAAAATACCAGACCAATTTTGTTATATTCCGAAATTCCTATATTATTTAATAAAAATAGTTTTATGATTTTTAGTCCAAAATAAGGAATTATGGAGTATTTAAATTAGCCAAAACCTATACTCCTGGAATTTTAGAAATTGATTAATAACTCCAAAAATCACTAATATTTTTGGATAAGCTTAAAATGATATTTAAAAGCCTTGGGCAAAGTTTGGCATGGGTTGGACAATGTTTGGTACCTAAACCCCAAAACCCTAATCTTTTAGTGATGCCCTGCCCTAGGAACTACAATACTGACATCAAAAACCCTAGTTTCCTGGAATCCCGTGAAGGAAAATTGTATTCAAGACCTAAGATAATGTACCTTTATTATCCTTGCATTTTCATAAGCATTACATGAGCATTCATGATTATATATGGTTCTATATAGAAAACAAAGAAGTAGAGGTTGAAGAAGCAAGAGCTACACCACCACTTGAAGACCCACCTACCGGGAACTGCTTTTATTTTGTTATTTGTGGAGCAGACCCCGACTCTCCTATAACACAAGGCAAGCCCCAGTGCATTTGCCACCTCCTTGTTGTTTTAAAACCTTTCTCACGTGCTTGATGCACTAGGTGATAAGAGTTGTGTGCTTAAAACCGTTGATGCATTTCCTTCCTTGGAAGTTTGATTACCTTTCCTTGATCACCTGTTTTATAAAAAGCTTTTTCTTACGCTTAGTCTTGCTCTAGAAAAACAAAATGTTTTGTTTTGACGAAAGATGATGCTTCAAGTGGGATGGGATGTTTTTCAAAAATAAAACTGGATGGTGGATCCATCATGGTCGTGATGGGTTCAACATCAGAAAAGATGTACCTCTGTCAGGTACCAAACTTTGGGTTTGAAATGATAAAGCTGAGACCGGACGGGTGACTTGCACGAGAAGAGAGTCTCGGTGTAGTGTCTCCGTCTGAGTCGATTAAGGACCGTCTTGATGTAGGCTTGCTGATCGAGGACCTTTTAACTGGTCACATGCCTCATCATAGGTAAGCTTTTGCCTCGGGCAGACTAATACCAGAATAAGACAACACGCAATCGGAGTGGAGAGATGGTGAGAGTAGTGTGTACCCTCCGCGGCAAGAGGTTGGATGGTGGTGTATTTGTGCTCTCGGTTGGTGTGAACCTGATCTGGTCTTAAAAACCCCGGTGGCGAGTTGACATATGCAAGGGTTAAGTGCTACATATGTCGTGTGATTGGAGATCCCTAGCTGGGTATTATCGATCGGATCGCTGTTACTTCTTGAACATGAAGACTTGGTCACTGCCCTACACGTAGCATTCCAGTAAACAAGAAAGGTTGATAAGAAAATGGCTAGTATAGGCCAAGTGCTTGAACTAGGGTAGAAAGAACTCTAGAATTCAGGTAATGACTTAACTTGCTAATAAAATTGGATTTTTAAGGATCCACTATTAGTAAGCATTTTTGCAAACAGAGTCTTGATTACTGATTAAGCCTAACCTTGACTCTCTTAAGCCAGCATATCCTTGAGAGTCTTTTATTTTGACGGGTAAGAATTGCGAAAGTACACTTCGTACTCAGGGTTTTCGAACCCATGTTGTTGTATGTGAGGAAGCAACAAATTTTTGTTGCTTTTGTTCCAAGGTGGTGCCAAAGGAAGAAAATTAGGACTGAAGCCTCGGGAGGAAGTGTCCTCCTTTAAAAACTTTTTACTGTTAAGCGGGAGGGGTTTTTGCCTCCCGGGTTTGTAATAATATTACTCCTGCACTCTTATATATTACTGGTCTGTAATAATAATACTTTTTCTATACTTTAATATAAAATAAGTTGTTGTAACTGCTTCCACATATTCGTTCCTCCGATGTGTTGTAGTATCTGCGTGACGGGTGAAACGCTCTTGGGCACGGTAAAGAATTCAGATACCAAACTTGTCAAGTGATTAGGTGCATCTGCAGGGTTGTCCGAGGTCCAATGGACAAGGACAACTGTAGGTGGGCTTAATGACTTGGGAGGTTCTATCACAAATTAATTGGATTTTCAATATAAAAGAAATTCTACGTAACAACCATAAATCAAATACGAGCAAACAAAAATTATTCTAAATGCAAAATAAAAAATCAACCACTTGAAAGAAAAATTCATTACCGTATTTATCACTAATAATCTAAATGTATTAATTTTAGTTGATGGTTTTGTAGTGTTACAAACCTACCCCCCCTTAAAAGAATCTCGTCCTCGAGATTAAGGAACTTCTGAGAATAACTGGGGAAATTCTGCTCTGAGTTCATCCTCTCTTTCCCATGTGGCCTCATTTTTGGAATGATGACTCCACTGAACTTTACACATGTTGATAACTTTACTCCGTGTAATTCTGTGAGATGTTTCCAAAATTCTAATAGGCTACTTTACTCCATGTTCAACAAAGCAGTGTTCCACACTTTCGTCCATAAAGTGCTTCAAATGTGCCATTTTTAGACTTTTCTGGTAATGTTGTATAAGAATTCTGCATAAGGCAAACTCTTATCCCAGCTTCTACCATGCTTTAGAGAACAAGCTCTTAACATATCTTCCAACACTTGGTTTGTTCTTTCTGTTTGCCCATCTGTTTGCGGATGATAAGCTAAGCTAAAGTTTAGCTTGGTATTCATGGACTCATGTAGTCTTCTCCAAAAGCGCGAAGTAAATTGGGTTCCTCGATCTGAAACAATCTTCTTCGGTACTCCATGCAGACAAACAATCCTTGACATGTATAACTCTGCTAACTGGGCTCTTGAGTAGGTTGTCTTCATAGGTATAAAGTGTGCCACTTTAGTCAACTTGTCCACTATAACCCATATTGAATCACAGCCATCCTGAATACGGGTAGTCCAAATATGAAATCCATATCGATTTCTTCCCATTTCCATTTAGGTACTTTAAGAGGTTGTAGCAATCCTGCTGGTCTTTGGTGTTCGGCTTTAACTCGTTGACACATGTCACATAGTGCAACATGAGTAGCCACATCTCTTTTCAAACCGCACCAATAATACTTTTATTTTAGGTCCTGGTACATCTTAGTACTTCTAGGGTGAATAGAGTAAGCTGAATCATGGGCTTCCCTTAAAATAAGTTGGCATAGGTGCTCGATTTCTGGTATACAGATTCTCTTTTTAAACCATACTATGCCTTGTTCATCTTCTGTGAAATCTGGGGCTTTAGCCAAACTATTTTGTGCCTTAATTTCCTTGATTTTCTCATCAGATTCCTATCCTTTATGAATATCTTATTCCAAAGTAGATTCAACCTCCATAACTGCTGCTTCCATAGTATTGAGTATTCCAAGGTTGAGTTGTTCTATCTCCGAGCACAATTCCTGTGACATCAAATGAGTACTGATGTTGTTCACTTGACCTTTACGACTCAAAGCATCTACCACTACAATTGCTTTCCCTGGGTGATATTGTATTACCAAATCATAGTATTTGATTAACTCAAGCCATCTTCTCTGTCTTAGGTTGAGTTCTTTCTGTGTGAAGATGTATTTCAAGCTTTTGTGATCCGTGAAGATTTTACACTTGTTTCCAATTATGTAGTGCCTCCAAATCTTCAAAGCGTGCACTACGATAGCTAATTCCAAATCATGCGTAGGATAATACTTCTCATGCTTCCATAACTGCCTTGAAGCATAGGCAATCACTTTTCCTTCTTGCATTAACACACATCCAAGTCCTAGATGTGATGCATCGCAATACACATCAAATCTTTTATGAATATCATACATAATTGACACTGGTGCAGTGGTTAGCCTTTCCTTTAATTCCTCGAAACATTTCTAACATGCTTCATCCCACTTAAATTCTCTACCTTTCTCCAACAGTGAAGTAAGGGGTTTCACTATTTTGGGGAAGCCTTCGATAAATCTTCTGTAGTATCCTGCTAATCCAAGAAAACTCCTGATCTTGGACACATCTGTGGGTTGTTTCCAATTTAGTATTTCACTTATTTTATTTGGGTCTACTTTGATTCCTCCATTGATGATAATATGACATAGGAAAGCGACTTCCTTCAACCAAAATCACACTTCGAAAATTTCACATACAATAACTAATTGTCACGAAGCTTCTGTAGAACTAATCTCAGATGACCTTCATGTGCTTCTTCATTCTGAGAGTATACTAGTATGTCGTCGATGAATACCACCACAAACTGGTCGAGGTATTCCATGAGTACTTTATTCATCAAGTTCATAAAGTATGTTGGTGCATTAGTCAGTCCAAAAGACATGACTAAAAATTCATATAGTCGATATCTTGTAGTGAAGGCCATTTTAGGTATATTTTCAGTCTGAATCTTCAACTGATGATAGCCTGATCTTAGATCTATTTTTGAGAATACTTTAGCTCCTATCATCTGATCAAACAAATCTTCAATCCGAGATAGCGGGTATTTGTTCTTAATTGTTACTTCGTTCAAGCTTCTATAGTCGACACACATTCTCCTTGAACCATCTTTCTTGTTCACAAATAAAACTGGGGCTCCCCATGGTGATGAACTGGGGTGAATAAAACCTTTTTCTAGTAATTCTTCTATTCATTTCTTTAATTCAATTAAATCTTTGACATCCATTCGGTAAGCTCCTTTTGAGATCGGTGCAGTTCTGGGTAATAGTTCAATAGAAAATTCTATATCACGATTAGGTGGCATACCTGGTAATTCTTCTGGAAATACGTCTGGGTATTCACACTATTCTGATGTGCTCCAAAGATTTTTCTTCCAACTGATTTACCATTGCCTCTGCTGTTGCTGGCATACTGACATTGACTTCAATTCTTTCTCCTTGCGGACTGGTTAATGTAACCATCCTGTTGGCATAAGATATTACTCCATCATACTTGGTCAAGTAGTCTATTCCAAGTATCACATCGATTCCACTCGATTCCAAGATTATCAGCTCTACTAGAAAGCTTAGGCCTCTAATTTCAATCTTAGTCTGAGGACATGAGTGAGTGGCTCTAAGTTCACCTCCCGATGATCGAATTAATAGTTTCTTCTTCAAGGGATAGTTTGGTATATTATGTTTTTCCACAAATGACTTTGTTACGAAGGGGTGAGATGCTCTAGAATCAAATAAAACTGATGCAAGAATGGAGTTAATAAGAAACATACCATACACCACGTCGGCATCCTCAGGAACTGATTCTACTGTCACGTGATTAACTCTTCCCTTACTCTAGTTCTGCACAGTCTTGTTCTATGCAGATCCACGAGCAGGTGTGTTCTGGACAGTCCTCTGGTTGCTGTTCTTCTGGGGTGTCTGTTGATTACGCCTTGGGCAGTTGTTAGCATAGTGGCCAAGTTCGCCACACTTGAAACAACCATTCGGTTGGACTGGGGTAGTTGTGTTGTTGTTCTTGGCTGGTGTGTTCATGGTGCTTCTTTGACGATTCTATTGCTGACCACTAGACCTTTGTCCGGTCTGAGTGTTGTTCCTCTGTTGGTTCTGGTATTGGTAGTTCCTCGGACCTTGTTGTCCAGAGCGTTGTACTTGGTAGTTGCTGTTTCCACTCTGATTTCCGGAGCAGAACTAAGAACCCTGGGAGTTGTTCTGACGGGTATTCCTGCTGGTCTACCCTTGATATTTTCTCTTGTGATCCGATAACTCTTTCCTTTTGCTTTCAAGGCCAATTGCCTTATTGAGCAAAGTCTGAAAATTGGGAAAGTTGTGGCTCTGTAACTGGTAGTTCAAAGGCCCAATCAAGCCTTCCAAGAAATGTTCTTCGCGCTTCTCGTCAGTGTCCACTTCTTCTAGGGCGTAACATGAAAGCTGGGTGAAGCGATCACGGTACTCACTAACAGACATGTTCCCTTGCGTGAGGGAAAGTAACTCCTTCTCTTGAGCTTCATGATTCCCGAGGGAATATGGTGAGCAAGTAAGTTCACTTGGAATTTCTGTCAGGTTATGGCATCGGCATTAGCATGTGTCGCGGTGAAGGCATCCCACCAATCGAACGCGGCACCATCGAGTCTACCCGAAGCGTACAAGACGTTCTCTCGGTCATTGCACTGGGTGATGTCTAACTTCTTCCCAATGACCTTAAGCCAGTCATCGGCATCCAAGGGGTCAACTGCATGAGAGAAAGCAGGCGGGTGATGGCTCATGAAGTCCCGATGCTTGTCTCTAGCTTGGGGTGCATGTTGTTGTTGATGTTGGTGCTACTGGTTCTGTTGATTCTGTTGAATCTGCTGCACTGAAACAGTGAGTCCTTGCAGAAGCTGCATCTACGCTGCAATGAATTGTTCCATATTGGGGTTGGGTGGCGGTGGTGGCAACTACTGACCACGCTGGTTCTGATGGTTATTGGGACCTGAGCGAGTGTTCACCATCTGGTTGGTTAGAAAGTGCAATTCCGGGTTAAGTGAGGAGTAGAGAAGATTCTAGGGGAATAGCTTATTATTAAAGTTAAGTTTATTATTATATTTTTTATGCTCTTATGGCCATCATTTCATAAGACCATTGCACTCAAACAAAAATCCAAATCAAACATTGCAAACAACACCATCACATGGTTGTTATTATTATAAGCATAATATTATAAAGATGTTAATCGTCTAATGCGAAATCTAACTTATTACAATATAAATGAAAATTTATAGTAGCCTGTTGATGGATCCTGGTTCTACATAGCAGATCCTCTTGTGGGGAGGGGATAATGCCATGGCAGGGACTTGAACTTCGGGGGGATTCCTTCCATCAAGCTGAGCTTTCAGGGCTGCGATCCTTGTGTGTGCATCCTCTAGCTCCAAGGTGTACCCTAGAGAGGTCCAGGGTAGCACTATCCAGGTCGATGTTAAGACCTGCCACCACACCAGCTAGGGTGTTGAGGCGATCTTCTCCAGCTCCACCTGGAACGATGTTGGTCTGGCATTCTCCACGAATACGCAGAGGAAGATACTTGTACTTCGTGTTGTGCAGCAGCTGCCCGTAAGTGTGGCTGAGGGACCATAGAGTTCGCCTAGCAGCATCGCTGACCGTAGCAACATAGGTGGATAGCGACGTCAGAGACTCATGAGCTGACATAGTCCTGAACCCTCTATCACCTGCATCCATCACGTTGACATGAATGCGAGTGATGTAGTAACAAGCCCGAGGAGTCTCGTACACTCGCCTTGTCTCATATAGGGGTCAGACGTAGGTTCCCAACGCGTGCAGAACATCGTGTAGCAGGTTAGGGATGTACCCTATCTCGAACATTGATGTATAATGTTCAGTGACAGGCCATAACCCCATGTAGTGGTCCTGCTGTTCATCGTTGGCTTCTTCGTTGATGTTCTCTTCTTCTTCTTCGTCGTCGTCTTCATCATCGTCACTAGAGTCGTCCAGGTCATCGCCTCCGGGAGCAGGGGCTTGGACTGCTGGTGCAGGCGGTGCTGAAGCTGACGATCCAGCTGCGATGGCTAGTGATTCTGCCAACGGGGTGGGCGTAGGAAGAAACTCCTCCGAGGTGTCCTCAAGAATAACTCTGTTCTCCACACGAATGTAGGGAGATCCACAAGGATTTCATCGACTACCACTGGGTAGACAGGAACTTGTCGTGGCGGAGGAATGTAGTTGGTGTTGATCCGAGTGGTTTGGATAGTACGAACCATCTACAAGAGAAATTGTCAACTTAGTTGAATTTTAAAGAGGTAAGGTTAATATAATAATTTTGTAAGAACAAAATTAGCATGTTTTGAACAGACTAGGCTTTCCATTTGTAACTAGTCTAATGACCTAGAGTCAACATAGCTTTGATACCACTTCTGTCGCACCCGGTTCTAGGGGCAAAACCGAATGCATAGCTTATGTGGGCCAGGATCCATTTTCCACACATATGTTGACATCACAAGTGTAATATATCAAAATACAATGCAATAAAGGAGTAAACAGGAGTAGAGTAACTTTATTACATCATCCGGATCATAGTATCTTAAACAAGTATCATTATCAAAGTACGGCGGAATTAAACATGGACACTCTTCCACTGGAAGGTGACTGGAGCATCGTTAGAGTCAAAATTCATCAACGTCATCTGTGAAGTCTTCGTCATCACCCTCTGATCAAAGTATTAGCAAGGGTGAGCTCACTTACGGTCGGGGCTCAGCAAGTGGGGGAAATAATGCAAAGTTAACAAGGTAGGCTATGGATAAGCGGTAAGCATTTTAGTTTGTCAATATTTTATTAGCAACACCTATCTTTCTACTTATAATTGTGTATCCCAAAAATCCCAATTAATCAAAGGCATACGATTATATCAAAACACTTAAGTGAAATCACTTAAGCAAACCACTGGTAGATCATCGGATCACAATTTATTTTCCATCTTTAAGTTCAATTATCATGCGAGGGTCCAGGTTGCTCTTAACTGTGAGCACGACTGACATATCAGTTTTGCACTCTGCAGAGGTGGTACAACTTTACCCACAAGCCATGTATCCCATCTAGCCTGGATTGATCAGACCCATAAACATTGCCTAGGTGAATGGCTAGGGATCCACTATGAGGCCTTCACAAAATATCCTTAGTACAAAGCCACCCGCTAAGGTTTCCCGTCAGTATTGATGGCCCCTGGGTGAGGTAACTTAGCCTAGACTACCACCCTATGTTAACATGAGCTGCCACCAAACCACTGCCGCCCCCCTCTTGCCCATCTTTCTGGTAGGGTTGCTAAGCACTAAGTCTATAGAGCTAATTATTAAAGCCAGAGCCATTATAGCACTCGTGGTTGCACTGTTATCCTGTTGGTCACTCCATGTTCCATTTAATACAAAATGTTCTTGTTTAACCATCAGGTTAACCTTATAATAAAACTTCATTTCCGGAACATAGTATCATTAAAATAGTGACATCATATTTATCAAGTTGAGCAATAGCAAAAATTGCTAAGCATAGCATTTATCCCAAGGTAATTCAAGGAATAGGGTTGGTAATTCTAGGAAATCCTTATTTAGGCAAATCCCATCAAATTAGGCAATATTTGAAAAGTAAACATTATTATATGCATGATTTAGGTACAAATAGAAATGCAGAGGGAGAATCCACTTGCCGTGCTAAATAAACATACACCATTACATGGGTAATCATTCACCATTACATACACATTCATATATCACACAACTATACTCATAGATATGTCTAAAGCATAAATATTTATTAATCCACTATATCTTCCACTTCGAGTTATCATTGGTGAAAATATGAGTAGGTGACTATGACACTAGTTTATCTAGTATAATATAGATAAAATGTCTTAACAAACTGTATGGAAAATAATTATTAATTATTTTCTTTATTACTTAATAATAGTCCTTTGGGTTTTGTCCTTTCCTTTTTAAATAGAAATTATACGTATAGCTAAAAATGTTTATTTCTAAATCACCTAACATTAATATTCTAAGAATTAATGTAGATTACTAATTTTGGACTTTAGTAATATAATCATGGTGATTTTGACATAAATAAATATTTTACTAATTCTAAGTAATTAGGTGCTATACGTATGAACACATTTATCATGACTAGTAAAAACCTATATTTTTAATCTGATTGAAAATATGTGGCCTATTATTTCTTCCACTTTTTTATATCAATAAAATTATACTTAAATCACTACTAACAAATATCTTTACATGTGCTAAAGCGAAGTTATCGTGAACGTTTCTAGTATTTAAATCACCAAGTTAGTGAATAGTGACATTATTTATTTTCGAAATACAAAATAATACTCATGTCCAAAATCTTGTTGCAGGGGCTAGTTCACGATTTAGTGTATACATCAGGGTCTCGTTTCAATAGTTTTTGTACTGAAAAATATCTAAACTAAATTTACACAAAAACAGGGGTTAAAATGTAAAATAGTCATCTTCTACCTTGGGCTCAGTCTTGTGCTTGGGCCGGTCGGTCGACAAGGGAGGGGGATCGGCCGAGCAAGGGAGTGAGGCGCGGTCGGGACGACGAGGTGCGTCCGGGGGCGGGCGCGGCAATCCGGCGAAGCTCCGGCGAGGTCCGCGGACAGTGTATGGCGAGCAAAGGAGAGAGAGAGCGTGAGCAGTGAGAGAGAGATGTCGGATAGGGAGAGGGAGAGAGATCGGGTGACCTACTTATAGATTGAGAGGGGAGAGGAGAGGGCTCCAGGGGGGAAGGTGGCCGGCGGCTTCAATCACGACGCCATTGATGGCCATCAATGGTGGTCGCTATAATGGGGAGGAAATGGGGGAAGAGAGAGAGAGGGAGAAACGGCTGGGCGGCGTTCTTTACTTGGGGAAACGGTCCATGGGGGAGGCGAGGGGCCGAATCGAGGTCGGGGCGGCTCGACTAGGCGCGGGCGAGCACCAGCGGCTGTGTGGCGGCGCGCACAGGGCGCGGTGGCGGGAGGGAGGAAGAAGGGGCCCCTAACTGGTGGGCCCCACGCGTTAGTGAGTGGGAGGGAGGGGACAAGATGGAGCGACTGTTGGGCTCTTGTGGGCCGGTCGGCCGATTAGGGTTTCCGAATTCTTTTCTTTTCTATTTAAAAAAAGTATAAATAAAAATATAATTATATATATATTTCTAAAAATCATAATAATTATACCAAAATTATTTATGATTAAAATATTTATTTATGAACCAATATTTCTATATTAATTAATTGGATTTTCAATATAAAATAAATTCTACGTAACAACCATAAATCAAATATGAGCAAACAAAAATTATTCTAAATGCAAAAAAAAACAACCACTTGAAAGAAAAATTCATTACTATATTTATCACTAATAATCTAAATGTATTATTTTTAGTTGATGGTTTTGTAGTGTTACAAACCTACTCCCTTAAAAGAATCTCGTCCTCGAGATTAAGGAACTTCTGAGAATAACTAGGGGAATTCTGCTCTGAGTTCATCCTCTCTTTCCCAAGTGGCATCATCTTTCGAATGATGACTGCACTGAACTTTACACATGTCGATAACTTTACTCCGTGTAATTCTGTGAGATGTTTCCAAAATTCTGATAGGGTAGTCCGAATAAGCCAAATCCTCATTCACATTGAGTTCTTCCATAGGTAATTGTTCCTCCGGTACTCTTAAGCATTTCTTAAGTTGTGACACATGAAATACGTCATGCACATCCGACAAACTATCGGGTAGCTCTAACTGGTACGCTACTTCACCTTTTCTTTCCCAAATTTAGAACGGGCCAATGTAGCGAGGAGATAGTTTACCCTTAACCTTAAATCTTTTCATTCATCTCATTGATGAGACTTTAAGGTATACGAAGTCTCCTACTTCAAAGATAAACTCTCTTCTTCTATTGCCAGCATAGCTTTTCTGTCTCGACTGTGCTGTTTTCAAATTCTCCCTGATAATTTGTACTTGCTTTTCTGCTTTTTGGAGAATTTATGGACAAAATACTTGACTTTCTCCGGTCTGATTCCAATAAAGCAGTGTTCTACACTTTCGTCCATAAAGTGCTTCAAATGGTGCCTTTTTAGACTTGCCTGGTAATATTGTACGAGAATTCTGTATAAGGCAAACTCTTATCCCAGCTTCTACCATGCTTTAGAGCGCAAGCTCTTAACATATCTACCAACACTTGGTTTGTTCTTTCTGTTTGCCCATCCGGTTGCAGATGATAAGCTAAGCTAAAGTTTAGCTTGGTATCCATGGACTTATGTAGTCTTCTCCAAAAGCACGAAGTAAATTGGGTTCCTCGATCTGATACGATCTTCTTCGGTACTCCATGCAGACAAACAATCCTTGACATGTATAACTCTACTAACTGGGCTCCTGGGTAGGTTGTCTTCATAGGTATAAAGTGTGCCACTTTAGTCAACCTGTCTATTATAACCCATATTGAATCATAGCCATCCCAAGTATGGGGTAGTCCAACTATGAAATCCATACCGATTTCTTCCCATTTCCATTCCGGTACCTTGATAGGTTGTAGCAATCCTTCTAGTCTTTGGTGTTTGGCTTTAACTCATTGACACACGTCACATAGTGCAACATGAGTAGCCACATCTCTTTTCAAACTGTACCAACAATACTTTTCTTTTAGGTCCTGGTACATCTTAGTACTTCCAGGGTGAATAGAGTAAGCTGAATCATGGGCTTCCCTTAAAATAAGTTTGCGTAGGTGCTCGATTTCTAGTACACATATTCTCTTTTTAAACCATACTCTGCCTTGTTTGTTCATCTTCTATGAAATA
Organism: Zea luxurians; assembly: GCA_029449295.1. Classification (NCBI taxonomy): domain Eukaryota; kingdom Viridiplantae; phylum Streptophyta; class Magnoliopsida; order Poales; family Poaceae; genus Zea; species Zea luxurians. Next base: position 31,405,026 of record JAOPSE010000029.1, on the reverse strand, counting down.
TGGGGCTTTACCCAAACTAATTTGTGCCTTAATTTCCTTGATTTTCTCATCAGATTCCTGTCCTTTACGAATTTCTTGTTCCAAAGTGGATTCAACTTCCATAACGGGCACGATAGCGGGAGGGAGGAAGAAGGGGCCCTGACCGGCGGGCCCCACACATTAGTGAGAGGGAGGGAGGGGACAAGGGGCACGCGACTGTTGGGCCCTGGTGGACCGGTTAGGGTTTTCGAATTTTTTTTCTTTTCTTTTCTATTTCTAAAAAATATAAATATAAATATAATTATAAATATTTCCAAAAATCATAATAATTATACCAAAATTATTTATGATTAAAATATTTATTTTTGAACCAATATTTCTATATTAATTAATTGGATTTTCAATATAAAAGAAATTCTACGTAACAACCATAAATCAAATATGAGCAAACAAAAATTATTCTAAATGCAAAATAAAAAATCAACCACTTGAAAGAAAAATTCATTACCATATTTACCACTAATAATCTAAATGCATTATTTTTAGTTGATGGTTTTGTAGTGTTATAGGCTCCCACCGATTTGGCGAACCTTGCCTTGGTGTCGGGTAATTCCTCATCGTAGTTGCTCCTCCGCCGCGGAAGTCGCTGTACAGCGTGGCCAGTCCTCGTCATGGCTCTAGAACTTCGGTACGATCCTCTACCACCTTCGCCACGTTTGTATGAGTGAGTAGCACATGTCCGTTATTGATTCGGGGCACCGTAGCGTCAGGCGGGATCTCGCCGGGCTCCTCCGCCGTGGCAACTTGGCGGAGCCGCCGTGGGGGTGGCGTGAGAAGAAGATTGTGACACCCCAGTGTCACCTAGGGTTTCTCTCAAGTGCTAACCCAAGAACCATCATTTTATGTGAGCAAAATTGAGCATGATTATCAAGTTGATTTAAGAATAAAAGAACCCACTAAGCTTATACATAAAAGCATCATGATCAAAACAAATGGGTTTTCAAAAAGGCAAAATGGGCAACCCCAACAAAAACCCTAATTGAGCCCTATGAACAAAATTCAAGAAAATGGGGAAAAGAGTATGAAAATTTTAGAATCATGGATTGGGCCAATTATAAACATTGAAGTATATTTAATAAGCAACAATAAAGATTGAGGAAGCTTGGCAAAAATAATTTAAATAAAACCCCAAGCAAGCTTCTCATGTGGGGACTCAATAGGGAATTCTGAATTTCAGAATTCTGAATTTCAGACCTTGAGCCAAAGATCAAGCGTGTTCACCTTGATCCCTAGCTCAAATCCTAATGACCCCATTGACAAAAATGTGCATAACTAACCCCTCTGTCGCATGCCAGAAGATGGCATTGGGACGCGAGCCCTAGACACGACAAAACCCTGGATTTGCCTCGGGTTTGAGCAGAGAGACAGACCGGATTTCCAGGCTCCAAATCTCTGAAAGCAGTAGGCAAAATCCTATGACCCCCACACAAGATCGGTAGCTTGTAGGGAGGAGAAGAGGTTTTGTGCACTGACCAAGGCGAGAGCAGGCACGGATGAGTGACCACACGCGCCAGAACTTGGGCAGAACGAACGGGCACACGTGTTCGACCCTAGTTGGCACGCCGGCGCTCGCCCAACCCGTGCGCGCGCTCGCCCCAGCGTTCAGTCAAGTCCGCCATGCGCCCTTGCCCTCGGCCGTGCCCGCCCGCGCCTATAAAGCCTCCCCGAGCGTGCCTCACTTCACCCCGTGCTCACCTTCACCGGCCAGACACCCCTCCTTAGCTCCGGCGAGCTCTTTTCCGCCCACCATTGCCGCTAGAGCCTCGGCCACCGTGGATAGCCCACTCCAGTCACCCCCAAGTCGCGCCAGCGCTTCGGTTAGCTCCGCCATAGGCCCGTGAAGCTTTCCAAGCCCTCGGACCTGGCAGAACTTCACCGGAAGGCGAAGATCACCCTCGCCGGACTTCGGTCGCCCGCCCCCGCGCGTGGACCGAGCTCTCCGGCGAGCCATTCTTCAATTCCTCGCGCGCACCCCTTCCTTGATCCCTGGTGAAGCTCTCTGACCCGTTTGATTGGTCAATTTTTCCCTGGATAGGCCGGACTCCTCGCCGCCGACGAGCTCCCCCGCCTGCGCACGCGGACCGAGCAACTCCGACCATCCCCGACGGCGACCCGCACATTGCTGTGACCCTCGGAACCTCCCCTACACCCTTGGCCACCTCACCGGAGCAATCTCGCCGCCGGTAAGCCCCTCCGCCCTTTCTTCTGCCGTGGGTACTATTTAATTTGGGGAAAGGACCTCGGGTTAGGATTAGAAGAACCAGGGGTTTTCTGAGATGTCAGTGACTCATTTGAATAGTAGCCCAGGGACTAGTCTGTGAGGAAAACTTAAAACACCCACCAGGGACCCCGTTGCAAAGTAGTTTTCCATTTAATCATTTCCGTTTAACCTTTTTAATAAACAGAGAACTTAGAAACTTCATAACTTGATGAATTCTTAAGCAAAAGTTGTCAAACTAATTTTGCTAGATCCTGAATAATATGAGCTATCATTTAAAAATAATGAATCCTATGCTTTCTGTTCTAATTTTTAGAGTTTAAAATTAAAAACAGAAACTAACCAAGCCTTGTCTAATTAAGGAAAATTAGTTTTGTTTCTGTGCTGAACATAAGAAAATTTGTGGATGTTCAAACCCCATTTAAGCACTATTTAAAAATAGTGAGAACCCCAGTATTGAACAAATTAGTGTAGATATCCATTAAAAGCCATTTCTGTCCAAACCTTAGGAAAATCAGAAAGGCATTAGAAATTAATGAACAGTGAGTGAAATTATTTTTCCTAGTTTGCTTAAGTAACAGAGAACCTAGGAAAAATAAATTGATCCCTAGTCCAGATCAGTTTAAAAGTGAAATGTTTTATTTAGCATTATTCCAACTAGAAATCAATTATTAGAATTACAAAACTAGACCCAAAATGGATAATAAAAATTCAGTGGACTTGTAACCACCAGAACCCCACTGCAAAAATAATAAACACCCCAGCGCATCATTTTAAGTAGGGTAAATAAATATAATATGATAATGAGTCATTTTCCAAATATATCATGAATAACCCATAATAATACAATAATGGGCAAATAAAATTTTGCTAAGTCAATGATGAGATAGGCCACCAGAGAAAAATGCAAACCCATTAAAAAGATGCAAAATAATACCTATTGCTAATATTTTATAAGAAAAGCCATTTAATCAAGTTAATGCATACCACCCCTTCCCTTGAGCAAAAAGATGCCAAACTTCAGAATGATTGCTCTTGCGCAAAATAGAAGCTAGAAAAAATCAGAAATCTGTTGTTTGATATTTTTCAAATATAGTGGTAGTAGAAAGCACCCCTTTGGCTAGAAACTTTAGAAAATCCTAGTAAAATAACTAATAAGAATTAATGGCTAGAATTTTGTGCCAAGTCATGTTATAACGTCTAAATGCCAGCAAAAATAAGTCTTAGAGAATTACCTACTATTAAATGATAGTTGTAGTTCAAATCACCCCTTTTGCCCTAAAATTTGGTAATTTTGTCCAGAGAAAACTATTCACTTTTTGGACCCCAAATTTTGAAACAGAGAATTATACACCAGTAATAAGCCACTATATATTTTGTAGAATTTTTGGAAATTTATTAAGGTAACATGTAGTTCAAACCCACTCCAAAAACTTAAGGGGAATAAAGAAAAAGAAAGAAGAAATAAACCTCACTCCAATAAGTCCAACTTGAATTCTTGTCAATTCTCACTAAGACTTTAAAAAGAATTCAGTGGAACCCCAAAAATAAACCTACCACTTACCTTAGCTAAGTTTGATCCAAATTACCAAGTATACCACCCAAAAGTCTCGCATAAGCAAGACTTAGCTCTATCTAACTCAAGTAGATCATACACCATAAAATGTTTAAATTACTAAAGCACATATCATATCATGCATATATCTTACGCATCGCATTCATTAGATTGTAATCTCGCCGACGGAGAGTACGTGCTCATCCCCGAGCAAGGAACTGTCCAAGAAGAGGACCAGGAGCAAGCTTCTGAGGCTGCTATCGAGGATCTCCCCGCAGCCCCAGCTATTGAAGGCAAGCCCCGGTTTATATGCATAACCTTATTATTATATGCTACTTTACTACACTTAATGCTTGTAGGATTGTAATGTGCACTTAATTGTAGGAGTTGCTTAAGACCTCTAGTTGCATGAACTTAGGATTCCTTTTTGAGATGAATACTAGTATGCTAGGTCGAGTAGCTGCTTGCTAATCAGGATCTCGGTAGAAGTCGAGTGATTTTTCTAGCACTCGCGCGAGGTCAGGAATTGATTGTATTCATCTTGATAATGGGATCTATGTTAGTCTATGGACTTGGATCCAGGGAGGATGCCTTGACCATGAGACAGGAAAAAGGAATTAAGGATTAATGTGTGGATACCTGAGTCAAGCGTTTGAACGTACTAAGCACATGCCGGGAAAAATGGTAATCGGTAAACCTAGTACCTGAGTGAAGCCGGGCGTGGACTTTATCCCTCATGCGACCTGAGACTGGGTCTCCCATGCTAGCTATGGTGGGTACAAGTGCGGTCACTGCACGGTGGCAGCCAGGGTTAGTGGAGCATTGTATGCCAAGGCGGTGAGGCCTCAACGCGAACGGGGAATCGATGGAGACGGTTGTCATGTGCGGGGTCGGAGTACCCTGACATGCCGTGTGTTTAGGTTTACCTTGCAAGGATAAAACTCGATTCGAATCGTTTGCTTCTCGCAGCTAATGAGACTGCTTGACCCCTTGTACTGCATCGAGTAAGAAGTGAAATGAGATTACATGAGATAATTTGTTGATTGAACTAAATGCTTGTTACCATGTATGCTTATAAGGAGCAAACCTAGCTAAGATAATGATGCTAGAATTTGAAAAGCTAAAAAATTGATTTTAAAAACAGCTAATGCTTTTGGCAAACCAAACCCCTCAGCCAAACAGCTGCATAGTCTAGAGGTAGAGGAGTAGACTCCTCACACCGGGTAAGTCTAGCTGAGTATTAGTATACTCAGCCTTGCTTGTGGCATAATTTTTTGCAGGTGCACTTCAGGATATGGTTGATGGTGTGACTTGGCCTACCACCTTGCCACCGGGTTGGACGGTCGAGTGGGATGTTGCTCCGGCAGGAGAGGAGCACGAGGAATAGTGGGCTAGGCCTTGCCCATTTCCTCGATACCGACGACATCGATTATCCGCTGCAATTTATTTTGTGAACTCTTATTTGCTACTCAAAAACTCCAATCTATGTAATAATTCAGCACTTAATTTGAGGTTTCCTGTTTTATTGTATTTCTCCTGTGACTCACCTTCGAGTGAGATTGTGGAATTTGATCCTGGTTAAGTGGCTCTATCAGACTAGATCTGAGGGACTGACGGGTTATTCCGATTTAAGTGTGTTATGGCCCCCGAGGCGTGACTTAGGCACTTAAGCTGGAATAATTCGGGTGGTTCTGCCACAGCTGGTATCGGATCAAATTCCAACACGGAGAAGGACAATAAACCATGAATACCATTTTCAAAAATTAAAACTTGCCTAGAAACTGCTACGGATCGTCAGGACTAGACCGCTAGACCTAGGACGAAAGGCCTTAGCCATAAGGGGAGAAATAGGTGGCTAATTAATTAGGCCTCGTGGGCCAGTACTTAGACTTTTTAAGGATGCCCTAAGAGCACCCTATTGTTTGGAGAGGAGACGTTACTTTCAGCATGCATGCATTATAAACACAAAGAGGAATTAAAACTTGAGCTAACCCACTTCCTTTAAAACCATTCGGGCCCTCTTTCTTTTTCCTTCCACCATAATTTTTACCTTTGATTCCCTTCCGCAGATGAAATCACCCACCCCCGCCAGTGGAGGAGACACTCGTTTAGTTCCGACTTCCTTTCTCGCGATGGCTTCCCTTCCATCTTGTGGGAAGTGCTTAACTCCGCCGGTTACCCTACGCCCCCTTTGTACACGGTGCAGTTGTATGAGGAGTATCGGGTATCTCGTTGTCGGGTCTGGCTGACTTTGGAAGCTCATCCCCTTCAGTCGGGTTGGCGTTCTCTTGATTCCGAGACAATTGGACTCAGGACGGACGACACCATTGAAGCGGCAGCCATGAAGACTCTGACGACTTTCTGTGGCTACCGTCCCCTGGAGATGGTGATGCACCCCTTGGGACTCTTCCCTACTAAGAAGAAGGATGACCCCATGTGGTGTAACCGCGTAAGCCATGTGAAGGATGTATGGGCAATGTATCCTGACTTGGTTGGGAGGGTCACCGTTCAGTGCATGAGTGCACTGTACCACCTTTAGGCCCTTCAAAGCGACGCTATGGCACACCTTGCTAACATCGCTCAAACCGCCAAGCTCACTCTCGACAGTCGAGAAGATTTTGTGGTCGATTTATCCACCGAGTTGGTAGAGAAGGATCTGCAGGTGGAAAGGCTGAGCCAGCGCATTACCACCTTGGAGCAGCAGGTGGAGATCCGAGACAACACTATTGATGTCTTGGAGAACCAGCTTCACGATGTGCAGAGGGAACTCGAAGAAGCGAATGACCACCTGGACATGCACCACTTGGAGATGGAGGCCAATGAAGCCGGAAGCGAGGGAGAAGATGCTCCCGAGGAGTTAGGACCAGCCCCTGGTGCCAATGGGACTACCTCCGCGATGCCTTCTTCACCTGTATCCAGTGTCGCTTCCACCGCTCAGGGTTAAGCAGTCACTTCGACACTTTTAGGCGGATAGAAACCTATGCGAGCTTAGTTAATGTCAGATTTTGGACTAGGCTTACGGGTACCTTTTCCCCTAATGTAACCCTGTGAACTTTTGGAAATCTGTGGGATGTTTGTCACCATGTTATCTTCATTCGAACCTAATATTATGATTATGGCATTTTTCCTTCCATATGAGATAATACCTTGTCATCCGAAATTGTGAGTTGGGATAACAATGGCGGCAATCTTTGTTTTCAGATGGCAGCTAGGCAGTGTCGCGGGCATAACGAGCAGGTTCCCCCGCCACCTCCTCCAGCTCCCACAGTGCAGGAGCTGATGGCCCAGTAGAATGAGATTCTGCGATAGCTCTTGTAGCGCCAGCCCCACCCTCAGCAGCATGGTGGAGGCCAGCATCAGCGACCTCCGGCAGCGGCAACCTACCAGGAGTTCCTGAGTACGCAGCCACCCTTGTTCACCATGGCAGAGGATCCATTGGACGCCGACGTGTGGCTCCGCGTCATTGAGTCCAATTTTCCCCTCCTCACGGGAGACTGCCCAGATGAAGACAAGGCTCGCTTCGCCGCACAGCAGCTTTGTGGCCCTGCTCGGACTTGGTGGGACCACTTCCGTGCTATGCTCCCCGCTGATCGTGACGTGTCTTGGGAGGAATTCAAGACTGCTTTTAGAGGACACCACATCCTAGCTGGCATTCTGGATCGCAAGCTGAATTAGTTTCTGGCGCTTAATCAAGGAACCCGCACGATACTGCAGTATGCGCAAGCCTTCAACGACCTATGCCAGTATGCAGGGTACCATGCTGATTCTGATGAAAAGAAGAGAGATCTCTTTCGCAGGGGTCTTAACACCAAGCTGCGGGAACAACTCAACACTGTCCGGGTTGATAGCTTCAATGAGTTGGTCAACCTAGCCATCTCCCAGGAGGATTGCATTGTAGCTCACCGGGCAGAGAAGAAGAGAAAGGCACCAATGGCAGCACCATCCGCTCAGGCCCAGAGGTTCCGGATTGTTTCTCACAATTAGAGCAGGGGTTTCCAGCAGCAGGCAGGCAGATGGGTGATCAGGCCACCTCAGTAGCAGCAGCCGGCACCCAACCGCTTTCCAGCTCCCGCTCCAAGGAACAATCAACCTCCGCAGCAGCAGCAGTTCCGCCAGGGCAATGGGAACAAGTGTTTCACTTGTGGCAATGTGGGCCACTATGCCAAGAATTGTTCCAGGGACCAGCAGAGGCAGATGTCAGCACCAATTCAAGACAAGGGAAGAAAGCAGAAGGTACAAGTCAGGCAAGGGAAGCTCAACTTCACTACTCTGGAGGAAGTACCTGAGGGAGCTCCTATCATGACTGGTATCTTTTCAGTTTATAATCAACCTGCTTTAATTCTGTTTGATTCTGGTGCATCTCATAGTTTCATTAGCAAAAAGTTCAGTGCTAAATGTGAACTGCCATTCTCTCACTCAAAAGGGTCATTTATGATAGTCACACCTGGGGGTAAAATTTCAACTAATCAATTAAACCAAAGTGTGCCTATTCAACTGGGAAGCCACATTGTCAAAACCACCCTTCTTGTTTTGGGTTTGGAAAATGTGGACATTATTCTGGGAGCTAATTGGATGACCTTGCACCAAGTTGTGCTTGATGTAGCCAGTCGTACCGTGGAAATCAATTCTCCATTCTGCGGGAACTTCACCTTAATTCTGCCCAGTCAGGGTTCTCCTCAGTCATGCGCTTTCTCTATGACGGAGTTACCTCTGAAGAAGATCCCAGTGGTCTGCGAGTATGCGGATGTCTTTCCTGATGAATTGCCAGGAATGCCACTAGACTGAGATATTGAATTTGCCAGCAAGTTGCAACCAGGAATGACACCAATTTCCAAGAGGCCCTACCGAATGCCACCCGCTGAGTTGGCAGAATTGAAGAAGCAATTGTAGGAGTTGCTGGATAAGGGATTTATTCGCCCAAGTACTTCGCCTTGGGGATGTCCAGCACTGTTTGTGAAGAAGAAGGATGAAAGCTTGAGGCTGTGTATAGATTACCGCCCTCTTAATGCGGTAACTATCAAGAACAAGTATCCTTTGCCTCATATTGATGTTCTTTTTGACCAGTTGGTCGGGGCCAAGGTGTTTTCCAAAATAGACCTTCGCTCCGGCTACCATCAGATCAAGATACGAGCAAGCGATATTCCGAAGATGGCATTCTCAACCTATATGAATTCTTGGTGATGTCATTCGGGCTGACAAATGCACCAGCATATTTCATGTACCTGATGAATTCTGTTTTCATGCCTGAATTGGACAAATTCGTAGTGGTTTTCATTGATGATATCTTGGTGTACTCTAAGAGCAAAGAAGAACATGCCGAGTATTTGCATGTAGTGCTTCAACGTCTGCGAGAGCACCACCTTTATGCCAAGTTGTCAAAATGTGATTTTTGGCTAAAGGAAATCAAATTCTTGGGTCACACTATCTCTCAGGCAGGAATAGCTGTTGATCCTGATAAGGTGCAAGAGGTGATGAACTGGAAGCCACCAACGACTGTCCGTCAGATTCAGAGTTTTCTGGGATTAGCTGGTTATTACCGAAGATTTATTCCGGATTTCTCTCGAATTGCGAAGCCTATTACTGAGTAGCTGAAGAAAGAAGCCAAGTTTGTTTGGAGTCAGAAGTGCGAAGATGCCTTCCATGCATTAAGAAAGCATCTGACCACAGCACCAGTGTTAGCGCAACCCGACAACAACAAGCCTTTTGATGTATATTGTGATGCCTCTGGCACTGGACTAGGTTGTGTCTTGATGCAAGACAACCGAGTCATTGCTTATGCCTCAAGAGCACTCAGGCCTCATGAGCAAAATTATCCCACTCATGACCTTGAGTTGGCAGCAGTGGTTCATGCATTAAAAATGTGGTGGCACTATTTAATGGGAACCCACTGCAACATCTTGACTGATCATAAGAGCCTTAAGTACATCTTTACTCAGGCTGATCTCAACATGAGGCAGAGAAGATGGCTTGAGCTGATCAAGGATTATGACCTGGAGGTACATTATCACCCAGGAAATGCCAATGTGGTAGCAGATGCCTTGAGTCGGAAGTTGCAATGCAATTGTATTCTGATGGATTCTCGCATCAACACCTTGTGTGATGAGTTGAGCAAGATACAAATCGAAGTGATTCCTTCTGGTGCTCTGTCTCACATTTCTGTCGAGCCAGCTTTGCAAGACCAGATCATCATGGCCCAGCTCAGTGACAAGGGAGTGCAGATTATCAAGAAGAATATCCATCAGAAGGTTGAGAAGTATAAATGTTTCCGCCAAGATGAAAAGGGTGTGTTATGGTTCAAAAGCAGATTGGTGATTCCTAAAAACCAGGACCTCAAGAGGAAAATCTTGGACGAGGCTCATCTCTCCAAATTCTCTATGCATCCGGGAAGCACCAAAATGTTCCATGATCTGAAGCCTTTGTATTGGTGGACCAGAATGAAGAGGGAGATAGCCCAGTATGTATCGGAATGTGACACCTGTCAGAGGATAAAGGCAAGCCACTTGAAATCTGCTAGAGCTTTGCAACCCCTATCTATACCTTCGTGGAAATGGGATGACATCAGCATGGATTTCATTGTGGGTCTGCCCAACACCTCTCGTCATCATGACTCGATTTGGGTTATTGTGGACCGACTGACAAAAGTGGCACATTTTCTTCCGGTGCACACCACTGATAAGGCTCAAAAGTATGCAGAGTTGTACATTGACCGGATCGTGTGTTTGCACGGATTACCTCGGACCATTGTTTCTGACCGAGGAGCCCAATTTGTTGCCAGATTTTGCGAACAACTGCAGGAGTCTTTGGGAACCAAGCTAATCAGAAGTTCAGCTTACCACCCACAGACTGATGGTCAGACGGAAAGGGTAAACCAAATTCTGGAGGATATGCTGAGAGCTTGTGCAATCGATTGTGGCAAGAACTAGGATAAGCACTTCTCCTCGGCAGAGTTTGCTTATAACAACAGTTATCAATCCAGCCTAAGGATGGCACCTTTCGAAGCTCTCTATGGAAGAAGGTGTAGGACACCACTCAATTGGTCTCAACCTGGGGAAAGAGGAGTTTTTGGACCTGACTTAGTGACTGAAGCTGAAAGGAAGGTCAAACTAATCAGGAAGAATCTAGAAGCTGCTCAGGCCGGGCAGAAGAGTTAACATGATAAAAGAAGGAAACCTCTCCAGTTCAAGGTGGGAGATTTCGTGTACCTCAAGGTATCACCCAACAAAGGAGTGTAGAGGTTTGGGATAAAAGGCAAGCTAGCCCCTCGTTACATTGGACCTTATGAGATCATAGAAACATGTGGACCCGTGGCATATAAACTGAAGCTACCTTCAAAAATGTCTGCCATTCACGGTGTGTTCCATGTATCTCAGCTGAAGAAGTGTGTTCGATTGCCGACCGAGAGAGCCAGAATTGGAGATAGAACCAGATCTATCGTACCAAGAGTACCCTTCCAAGATTCTAGATTGCAAAGAAAGATCAACTCGGGCTAAATTGATCAAGATGTACAAGGCCCAGTGGAGTAATCACTCAGAGGAAGAAGCTACCTGGGAAACCGAGGAATTCTTGAGATCCAACTTCCCCGATTGCTTACCTAAGGAAGCTGGTATGTAATCACACCCAACCCCTCCTCCTGCCCTTTGAATCTAAAATTCAGAAATATAATCTTAAATCAGAATGAAGTAATCATGAAACAAAATTTAAAAAGGACTTCCTTCTGAAGTTGCAAAGAGAATGACATTCGAAGAGCAGTTTGCTCTAATAATAACAATAATCACCCACTTCCTATAAGTCTCACCCTTCGCTTCACCCCGGGAGGACTCTGGCCCGAATCTCGGGACGAGATTCCTTTAAGGGGGGAAGGCTGTGACACCCCAGTGTCACCTAGGGTTTCTCTCAAGTGCTAACCCAAGAACCATCATTTTATGTGAGCAAAATTGAGCATGATTATCAAGTTGATTTAAGAATAAAAGGACCCACTAATCTTATACATAAAAGCATCATGATCAAAACAAATGGGTTTTTCAAAAAGGCAAAAAGTGCAACCCCAACAAAAACCCTAATTGAGCCCTATGAACAAAATTCAAGAAAATGGGGAAAAGAGTATGAAAAATTTAGAATCATGGCTTTGGCCAATTATAAACATTGAAGTATATTTAATAAGCAACAATAAAGATTGAGGAAGCTTGGCCAAAATAATTTAAATAAAACCGCAAGCAAGCTTCTCATGTGGGGACTCAATAGGGAATTCTGAATTTCAGAATTCTGAATTTCAGACCTTGAGCCAAAGATCAAGCGTGTTCACCTTGATCCCTAGCTCAAATCCTAATGACCCCATTGACAAAAATGTGCATAACTAACCCCTCTGTCGCATGCCAGAAGATGGCATTGGGACGCGAGCCCTAGACACAACAAAACCCTGGATTTGCCTCGGGTTTGAGCAGAGAGACAGACCGGATTTCCGGGCTCCAAATCTCTAAAACCAGTAGGCAAAATCCAATGACCCCCAGACAAGATCGGTAGCTTGTAGAGAGGAGAAGAGGTTTTGTGCACTGACCAAGGCAAGAGCAGGCTCGGATGAGTGACCACAGGCGCTAGAACTTGGGCAGAACGAACGGGCACACGTGTTCGACCCTGGTCGGCACGCCGGCGCTCGCCCAACCCGCGCGCGCGCTCGCCTCAGCGTTTAGTCAAGTCCACCGTGCGCCCTTGCCCTCGACCGTGCCCGCCCGCGCCTATAAAGCCTCCCCGGGCGCACCTCACTTCACCCCATGCTCACCTTCGCCGGCCAGACACCCCTCCTTAGCTCCGGCGAGCTCTTTTCCGCCCACCATTGCCGCCAGAGCCTCGGCCACCATGGCCAGCCCACTCCAGTCACCCCCAAGTTGCGCCAGCGCTTCGGTTAGCTCCGCCATAGGCCCGTGAAGCTTTCCAAGCCCTCGGACCTGGCAGAACTTCACCGGAAGGCGAAGATCACCCTCGCCGGACTTCGGTCGCCCGCCCCCGCGCGTGGACCGAGCTCTCTGGTGAGCCATTCTTCAATTCCTCGCGCTCCCCCTTCCTTGATCCCTGGTGAAGCTCTCTGACCCGTTTGATTGGTCAATTTTTCCCTGGATAGGCCGGACTCCTCGCCGCCGACGAGCTCCCCCGCCTGCGCACGCGGACCGGCCAACTCCGACCATCCCCGACGGTGACTCGCACATCACCATGACCCTTGGAACCTCCCCTACACCCTCAAACACCTCACCGGAGCAATCTCGCCGCCGGTAAGCCCCTCCACCCTTTCTTCCGCAGCGGGTACTGTTTAATTTGGGGAAAGGACCTCGGGTTAGGATTAGAAGAATCCAGGGGGTTTTCTGAGATGTCAGTGACTCATTTGAATAGTAGCCTAGGGACTAGTCTGTGAGGAAAACTTAAAACACCCGCCAGGGACCCCGTTGCAAAGTAGTTTTCCATTTAATCATTTCTGTTTAACCTTTTTAATGAACAGAGAACATAGAAAATTCATAACTTGATGAATTCTTAAGCAAAAGTTGTCAAACTAATTTTGCTAGATCCTGAATAATATGAGCTATCATTTAAAAATAATGAACCCTATGCTTTCTGTTCTAATTTTTAGAGTTTAAAATTAAAAACAGAAACTAACCAAACCTTGTTTAATTAAGGAAAATTAGTTTTGTTTCTGTGCTGAACATAAGAAAATTTGTGGATGTTCAAACCTCATTTAAGCACTGTTTAAAAATAGTGAGAACCCCAGAATTGAACAAATTATTGTAGATATTCATTAAAATCCATTTCTGCCCAAACCTTAGGAAAATCAGAAAGGCATTAGAAATTAATGAACAGTGAGTGAAATTATTTTTTCTAGTTTGCTTAAGTAACAGAGAACCTAGGAAAAATAAAGGGACCCCTAGTTCAGATCTGTTTTAAAGTGAAATGTTTTATTTAGCATTATTCCAACTAGAAATCAATTATTAGAATTACAAAACCAGACCCAAAATGGAGAATAAAAATCCAGTGGACTTGTAACCATCAGAACCCCACTACAAAAATAATAAACACCCCAGCCCATCATTTTAAGTATGGTAAATAAATATAATATGATAATGAGTCATTTTCCAAATAAATCATGAATAACCCATAATAATACAATAATGGGCAAATAAAATTTTGCTAAGTCAATGATGAGATAGGCCACCAGAGAAAAATGCAAACCCATTAAAAGATGCAAAATAATACCTATTGCTAATATTTTATAAGAAAGGCCATTTAATCCAATTAATGGATACCACCCCTTCTCTTAAGCAAAAAGAGGCCAAACTTAAGAATGATTGCTCTTGCGCAAAATAGAAGCTAGAAAAAAATCAGAAATTTGTTGTTTGATATTTTTCAAATATAGTGGTAGTAGAAAGCACCCCTTTGGCTAGAAACTTTAGAAAATCCTAGTACAATAACTAATAAGAATTAATGGCTAGAATTTTGTGCCAAGTCATGTTATGAAATCTAAATGCCAGCAAAAATAAGTGATAGAGGACGAGGCCCGATCTTCCGTGAGATACGATAACTTGATTGGGTGGAGATCTCGACGTTGATGATCCAAGGCTCCGAGCGAACGGCTCCTCGCAATCACTACACCACTGCTCCATTGGTTATCACCCATGACACACGAGTGACCTCGCCACGAAGGCTTATCCCTGCAAGCGCAATCAAGAACACAAGCAAGAACAAGAAGAACGCAATCAAAACTGCATTGATCACGAGGTGGGGTCTCACAAACCGATGAACGGCGATACTGTTCGATGACAGATATGATCTAAGCAAAACCCAAACCCTAATGTGGTGGTGGCTACTGGTAAAATAGAGGTTAGGGGCGTGCACAACCCCTGGTCGCACCCCTAATGGGCTCCAACACGATACACGGCCCAACAGCCCATCAAACGGTGTCGCAGCACCAAAACAGAATCTGAACGCTGACTTGTTTCGACCATTTCCGTTGACTCCAGATGAATTTTAAGGTGGTTCCAGTTGGGTTGGAAAGCTTATCTCCTTAGCTTTCCATCCATATAAAGCCCAACCTAATCGGAGTTCGGATGCATCCTGGGCGTTCATTTTAGTGCAGACTGGTCCTAGACTTCGAGGTGGAGACGTAGTTGAGTCGGACTTGGCTTTCTCTTGTTTTGAACGTCCTAGCTTCTCCTCCTTGACATGTTGGCCTCTCCCAAGTCCTTGTTGGTCCTCTCCAAGGTTCCTAATCATCAAAACATCCATGGCACCAAGCGTAAGCTCTAAAACACATTTGATTAGGTTAGAACGAACCTGGAGATTTAGCTGTTGTGCACGTGCTCGTGTTGTCGGTCCATGCATTATTTGTATGGGAGAGATGTCCTCATCATCCTCCCCCACTTGAATTGGAGTCGTTCTCGACTCAGGCGGTGGCCAAGGGGGTGGCCGAGCTGCCGAGCTTATCTCCTTAGGATGTACAAGTCCTTTAGGCCCAAAAACAGGCGTCGTTAATTTCTGGCAGATTCTGGACGTCATCTTGTTATGACGATTCCCATCAGCTCCGTGTATATTTTGACGTGAAACCAGATGGGTTGGAAAGCTTATCTTCTTAGCTTTCCAACGATATCTAGAACGTCGAAAACGGAGTCCGTATGTGGTCTGGGCGTCCGTTTTCGTGAGGACCACTCCTGCAGTCCTAACCGGATTCGCGAATAAACTGGACTTCAACTCCCCTTGAGCTTGGGACTCTATGATTGATTGGGCCTTGACTATATAGTTGAAATCCATGTATTCATCATTCTCCCCTTCTTGGTTTTGAGTCGTCCTCGACTCAAAGTCGTTGGTGCCTGCAAAAGGTGTTGATGTAGTGCTTGATGTCGTCCAACCTTGCTTCCCTTCTTGAAGTTGACCCTGTTGTTGTAAAACATACAAAGAAGGACAAGTGGAACTGGACGTGATATGGTTAGCTTTAACACAGCCTTCTAGTTGATCATTTTGTTTTATGACAAAAGGAGAATTCATATTTGAACAAATATATACTCGATGTACCATATATTCTCCTTTCCAATTATATCTTCCAATAAAATGATATGTATGTTTAGATAACCATGGTAAATTAGCACTAAAAGAAAGTTTCTCCTCTAAATTATTTAGATTACATAGAACATCAAATTCAATATAGCCCAAAGTATTTAAAGAAGATAACAATTTTAGCTCATCATGCACACTAGTTATATGATTGAATGTTCTAATTTTGGCACAATTAATAGGATCAGAAGCAACAACATCAAGTTTGTTCTTTAGTTGTGGCATAGAAATAATAGTATTATCATCACACAACTCTTCTTTATCATAAGGAACAACAAGACAATCTTCTTGTAACAAAGGCAACTCAGATTTATCTGAAGGCATGATATCGGTAGAATTACTTAAATTATTTTTAGTATCATCCATAGAAACAAATTGTTGTCTCATTAGTGCTTTTACATCAGTCCAAGTTTGTGGTTTCTCATAGTCATGCAAATTATTCCACCAAACTAACGCATCATTCGTTAAAGTATTAGCCACAATTTTATTTTTTCGCCTATCACATATACGACGTCGTGCAAAAATCTTATCCATTGATATTTCCCATTCAGTATATTCATTTGCAATATTTGCATGAAAAGAAGAGAAAGATGGATATATAGAACCTGAGGGAGACGAATCATCATCAATGGTGTGGCTCTGAAAAGCTTTAGTCAATGCGCGCATCATCTCCTTCAATTCCAGATGAGAGACACACTCATCGTCGTTAAGCTTAGGTTCCTTCTCCTTGTCCGTTTGGTTCTTTGGTCCTGTCATTGTTAGCAAAAACAGAGACAAAAAGGCAACAAACAAAGTGAACCCTACAACTATCTCTCAGGGTGGTGGTGGTGGTGGAACACAAATTATGAAGCGTCTTACCCCGCTCTTACAAGGTTCTTACTAGCCCTGCAGGTGGCAAACGGTGACCGGTGTGACTGTCCAACGAGCGTGGGTGTGATTGCAAAGGAGTACCTGTTCTGCTCGAGAGAAAGGTGGAGCTTTGGGAAGGCTGACTAAATATATATATGTGGCACACAAGTCAGTAACAGATAGCAATTTTGAATAAGTGTCCAAAGTACTCGTCCTAGTTGCTGGCCTAGAGAATGTATTAGCACAGTTGGAGGAAGACACAAAGGAGGTGACAAGGATCTAGGAACAGCAAGGTAACAAGTTGGAATGAAAAACAATCACAGAGGTGCACAGATCAATGGTGTTCCTGCTTATGCGCACTCTTTTTCTATTTTTTTTCTCTGATTTTTTTCTTCTTCTTTTTTTTTCTTTGTTTTGTGCGGCTTTTTTGTTTTGCACTTGCCTTTTTATATTCCCTTTTTTTACAAGAGTGCCGCAAAAACAAGATATAACACAAGACTATCAAAAAAATTCTCGTCTGTCTATCACAGATTTTCTGCTCTAACTTCAACAGACTGTTTGACAAATTTAGAGACCCGAAACTCAAAAACTCAAAACATAAAAGTTGTAGGTCTTCCTTTTCTCTTTCTTTTGGATATATGGATCGCCTATTTTGGATAAAATAAGTGGGAGATATTGACCCCGAAATACAGACTGGTCCGAAATTTCAGGATCACAAATAGATTTACTTCTAAGATAGATAACTCCTCGATAATGATATTTTATGGAAATCTCGTAAATATAAAAGTTGTAGAAAATTTTCTAAGCTTTCCAGAAAGTACAAGAACACTAAATTCCGAGTTCGTATGCGAGAGTTATGATCAAAATACCGAACTAGATAGAAACTAATCTGATAAGGACGTGATGATGAGATAAAATAGGATCGGTTAGGATCGGTTTTGTAGATGGGATCTGTTTTGGAGGTCGATTTTGTAGGATGGAAAGGATCAAACTGAACCAAAACAAATCTAAACCAGCAACCAAACTCCACCTAGGACACAAACTCAGAACTGCGGACTCCAAAACTGAATTGTGCAAAGGCTAAGGCGATGGTTTTAGGTCAGGATAAACAGATCGTAATTTTTTTGGCTTTTTTGTGGGTTATAGGACGAACAAAATAAATCTAATGGTAGGATTGTACCTCACAGGTAACCTGGAATCTTGATACCACTTGATAGAGGACGAGGCCCGATCTTTCATTAGATACGATAACTTGATTGGGTGAAGATCTCGACGTTGATGATCCAAGGCTCCGAGCGAACGGCTCCTCGCAATCACTACACCACTGCTCCGTTGGTTATCACCCGTGACACACGAGTGACCTAGCCACGAAGGCTTATCCCTACAAGCGCAATCAAGAACACAAGTAAGAACAGGAAGAACGCAATCAAAACTGCATTGATCACGAGGTGGGGTCTCACAAACCGATGAACGGCGATACTGTTCGATGACAGATATGATCTAAGCAAAACCCAAACCCTAATGTGGTGGTGGCTACTGGTAAAATAGAGGTTAGGGGCGTGCACAACACCTGGTCGCACCCCTAATGGGCTCCAACACGATACACGGCCCAACAGCCCATCAAACGGTGTCGCAGCACCAAAACAGAATCTGAACGCTGACTTGTTTCGACGATTTCCGTTGACTCCGGATGAATTTTAAGGTGGTTCCAGTTGGGTTGGAAAGCTTATATTCTTAGCTTTCCATCCATATAAAGCCCAACCTAATCGGAGTTCGGATGCATCCTGGGCGTTCATTTTAGTGCAGACTGGTCCTGGACTTCGAGGTGGAGACGTAGTTGAGTCGGACCTGGCTTTCTCTTGTTGTGAACGTCCTAGCTTCTCCTCCTTGACATGTTGGCCTCTCCCAAGTCCTTGTTGGTCCTCTCCAAGGTTCCTAATCATCAAAACATCCATGGCACCAAGCGTAAGCTCTAAAACACAATTGATTAGGTTAGAACGAACCTGGAGATTTAGCTGTCGTGCACGTGCTCGTGTTGTCGGTCCATGCATTATTTGTATGGGAGAGATGTCCTCATCAATAAGTCTAAGAGAATTACCTACTATTAAATGATAGTTGTAGTTCAAATCACCCCTTCTGCCCTAAAATTTGGTAATTTTGTCCAGAGAAAACTATTCACTTTTTGGACCCCAAATTTTGAAACAGAGAATTATACACAAGTAATAAGCCACTGTAATTTTGGCAGAATTTTTGGAAATTTATTAAGGTAACATGTAGTTCAAACCCACTCCAAAAACTTAAGGGGAATAAAGAAAAAGAAAGAAGAAATAAACCTCACTCCAATAAGTCCAACTAGAATTCTTGTCAATTCTCACTAAGACTTTAAAAAGAATTCAGTGGAACCCCAAAAATAAACCTACCACTTACCTTAGCTAAGTTTGATCCAAATTACCAAGTATACCACCCAAAAGTCTCGTATAAGCAAGACTTAGCTCTATCTAACTCAAGTAGATCATACACCATCAAAAGTTTAAATTACTAAAGAACATATCATATCATGCATATATATTACGCATTGCATTCATTAGATTGTAATCTCGCCGACGGAGAGTACGTGCTCATCCCCGTGCAAGGAACTGTCCAAGAAGAGGACCAGGAGCAAGCTTCCGAGGCTGCTATCGAGGATCTGCCGACAGCCCCAGCTATTGAAGGCAAGCCCCGGTTTATATGCATAACTGTATTATTATATGCTACTTTACTACACTTAATGCTTGTAGGATTGTAATGTGCACTTAAGTGTAGGAGTTGCTTGAAACCTCTAGTTGCATGAACTTAGGATTCCTTTTTGAGATGAATACTAGTATGCTAGGTCGAGTAGCTGCTTGCTAATCAGGATCTCGGTAGAAGTCAAGTGATTTTTCTAGCACTCGCGCGAGGTCAGGAATTGATTGTATTCAACTTGATAACGGGATCTATGTTAGTCTATGGACTTGGATCCAGGGAGGATGCCTTGACCATGAGACCGGAAAAAGGAATTAAGGATTAATGTGTGGATACCTGAGTCAAGCGTTTGAACGTACTAAGCACATGCCGGGAAAAATGGTAACCGGTAAACCTAGTACCTGAGTGAAGCCGGACGCGGACTTTATCCCTCATGCGACCTAAGACTGGGTCTCCCATGCTAGCTATGGTGGGTACAAGTGCGGTCACTGCACAGTGGCAGCCGGGGTCAGTGGAGCATTGTATGCCAAGGCGGTGAGGCCTGGACGCGAACGGGGAATCAATGGGGACGGTTGTCATGTGCGGGGTCGGAGTACCCCGACATGCCGTGTGTTTAGGTTTACCTTGCAAGGATAAAACTCGATTCGAATCGTCTGCTTCTCGCAACTAATGAGACTGCTTGACCCCTTGTACTGCATCGAGTAAGAAGTGAAATGAGATTACATGAGATAATTTGTTGATTGAACTAAATGTTTGTTACCATGTATGCTTAGAAGGAGCAAACCTAGCTAAGATAATGATGCTATAATTTGAAAAGCTAAAAAAATTGATTTTAGAAACAGCTAGTGCTTTTGGCAAACCAAACCCCTCAGCCAAACAGCTGCATAGTCTAGAGGTAGAGGAGTAGACTCCTCACACCGGGTAAGTCTAGCTGAGTATTAATATACTCAGCCTTGCTTGTGGCATAATTTTTTGCAGGTGCACTTCAGGATATGGTTGATGGTGTGACTTCGCCTACCACCCTGCCACCGGGTTGGACGGTCGAGTGGGATGTTGCTCCGGCAGGAGAGGAGCACGAGGAGTAGTGGGCTAGGCCTTGCCCATTTCCTCGATACCGACGACATCGATTATCCGCTGCATTTTATTTTGTGAAGTCTTATTTGCTACTCAAAAGCTCCAATCTATGTAATAATTCAGCACTTAATTTGAGGTTTCCTGTTTTATTGTATTTCTCCTGTGACTCACCTTCGAGTGAGATTGTGGAATTTGATCCTGGTTAAGTGGCTCTATCAGACTAGATCTGAGGGACTGACGGGTTGTTCCGATTTAAGTGTGTTACGGCCCCCGAGGCATGACTTAGGCACTTAAGCTCGAATAAGTTGGGTGGTTCTGCCACAAAGATGTGGTGGCCGCATGTTGGATCTTGATGGGCAGTCGTGATTAAAACGACGCGTACCCCTTCACTTGGAGAAATGGTGACCATCAAATTCTGATCGAACGTTGGAGATCAAAGTGTAGGTAACGTTTCGGCCTGATTACATGGTCGCTGTTATATGGAGATCAAAGGGATGATAGTGCATACCGTTTCGCGTTTCAATCTGGGCCGCAGATCAAGCTATCGATGGTCCAGGTTCGTCCACGTTCATCTGCCGCGGCAGATTTACAAAACAACCCCTATGTTTCTTTATTATAAACCCACCATCCACACTTATTCAAAGAACATCACAACCTGGTCCAAATTATTTCAAATGGGACCCTGACCTTTGGAGGAATAGTAGCCATAGCCCAAATAGAAAATCAAATTGGTAAAATAAATCAGAAAAATGATTTTTAGTATAGAATTAATTTTAGAAACTTGATTAATTCTTAATTAATTCATTTTAACTCCTTTTTAACCCATTCCAGTTGCATTAGTTTCATATTAATATTGTTTATCACCTGGTAACCTTGTATTAATATGAAGCCATGGTTAAAATCTTGTACCTCATTTATTCTATGGTAAACACCTAAACCTTCGGAAAATCATAACTTTATAACTGTAACTCCGATTTTAGTGGTTCTCGAACCTGGGATCTAGTTACGATGCGTAGAATATTATTATGCAGTTTGTTCTTATGTATGGTGTGATGTTAATTTTTCCTATACCATGTTTGTTTGTATTGCTACGTTTAGCAGCGAGGTTACGAGTCACTTGAACAACAAGTTGGTACTTGGAATCTCGAGCCTCAGGCAAGTTGTGCCCTTGATCACTTTTCTTTACCCAATAATGTTCCTGTTAATCACTGTGACATGCTCAGGTTAATCTGATGGGACCTAATAGGTATCCCTAGACTTGTTTATCCCACACCTTGTTTACCCCTGAACTTTTGGGTAGTTTTGCTATTGCTCTACCTTGTTTTGGGATTAACATTACAATATGATCATGTTCCAGTTATACTGTTGTTTTAATTATCGTTCATGACAAGATCATTGTATTAATTGGAACATGGAGCTTAACTTGAGATATCCGTGCTACCACAAGGGTGGAATGGGACACCATTAGCTGACTAATTAGGAAAGCTAGTTGAGGACTACCTTACCTAGAAGGGGCAAGGGCAGTAGGGGAGTTGTCGGTATAGGGAGGTTCTCAGGCCGATCATGCTGCGATGGCTTTTCGGACAGGGGATTCCTATATTGCGCTCCCTAGAAACTGTAGCGGGTTTTCTAAAGCTAGTGGAACTTTGTAAAGGCCTCGTAGTGGATCCCTAGCCATTCAGCTCGGAAGTGTCTAAGGGTATAGCTAACCCTGGCTAGATGGGATACACGACTTGTGGGTAAAGGGCACAACCTCTGCAGAGTGTAGAACTGGTATATCAGTCGTGCTCGCGGTCATGAGCAGCTGAGGACTCTCGCATGATTAATTTATGGAACTAAATTTAATCTATCATATGCATTGCATCGTGGGTGTTATTATCAATTGTGATCTCTTACTTAATTGGGTTGGTATCTACTTATACGTAGTAACTGCTAATAAAATTTTGACCAACTTTAAAAGCAATGCTCAGTTTTAACCATCTCCTTTGGTAAGCCTTACACTTCACATGAGCTCCCACCTTTGGTGAGTTCATGCACATTATTCCCCACAACTTGTGGAGCGATGGACGTATGTGAGCTCACCCTTGTTGTACTTACATCCCCCAGGTCAAGGATAGGTACCACTGGATCAGGCGCATGAAGAATGTTGTGATGAGTTTGGGAGTGGTCTAGGCCGTCATCTCCCAATCAACATTGTGTTGCTGGATCGTTGTCTTTGCATGATGTAATTATTTAACTGTTTTGTACAGAACTCTGTTATATATAATGATGTGACATTCGTTTCTGTACCATGAGTCATCATATGTGTGAGACTTGATCCTAGCACACTTGGTGATTATTTCACACCGGGGTTTTTGTGCCCCTAAAACCTAGGTGTGACATCCTACTTTTATTTCTTTGACCTATGAGAATCCTAGGTACACCATGATGATGCCAGAGGAAGTACTTGGTAAATTTGTTAGCCATTAAAAGATAGTTAAGGATGCCAACACTACTACAGATTATGCTATATGAGACGGTTAATTTTCAGTTATTAAGACGCTTATGAAGTGTCCAATTTTGATGGAGTCGCAAAAGATGTCCCACATTTAAGATGGTTATAAACCGTCTTAAAAGATATTATATAAGACAGTTTTTAATTTATAACCGTATGAAAAAGGTATTTATTTAAGTCATTTTGTCCGATAAACCGTCTGAAAAAGGTATTTGTTTAAGTCATTTCGTCCGATAAACCGTCTTGAATTAGGTTTTTTTAAGACACTGCTTCTAAAGAATCGTAGAGAATACAAACATTAAAAGTCATAACGTATTTATCAAACCGTCTCGAATATCCTACAATAATAGACGATTACAATAGGAAAACCATCTTATTTAGGTGACTAATAATAGATGTTTTAGAAACCGTCTTATTTAGGAGACTGATATTAGACATTTTGGTAACCGTCTTATTAAGATTTAAAGGAAATGACTTACACGGCAGTACATTCATCAATTTATAATCAATTTTTTAGATATCATGTTATAATAATTTGAAAGAGAAATATACATACACATATATTGAACAACATTATAATTAATATAATATAAATAAGTACCATTCAATATATCATAAATAAGCATTGTCAAACAACGCATACATAAGTGTACTCTAAATCTAAACTAAAATACAACTGTTTGCACTAATGTTAAGCCTAACTTTATATGAATTAAAGTCTCCACACTTTTGCGACCACCAAATTTGAATTCTATTCTATGTTTTCCTGTACAACAAATAGGAGAAAACTAGACATAGCAAAAAGCTCCAAGCAACACGTGGATGGTCTCAGCTGCCCTTATGCTTCTCCCTGTTCTTGATGACTCCTACACGTCCGGTGTTTCTCCTGCCAGTCACCATGACCACGTTGCCGACGTCAAACTTGATGAAGTTTATGATCTTGTTGGTCTCCGGATCGATCTTGATGGTGTCGTTGGCCTTGATGAGCGGGTCGGGGTGGCGGGAGAAAAGTCATTGGTAGAAAACTTGATGAAGACCATAGCAAAAAGCTCCAAGAAGTTCCATATGCCACAAAGTCTTTACAAATATGTAACAATGTAGGGACAATGGGAGATAAGTCATGCCCAAAATATTATTTTTGTAATAAATTACAGAAATGAAACGCTGCCAGAACATTTTTTCAGAGGGGAAAACAACAAATAATAAAGAATTAGCTGCAATCCCTATCTCCAGGCATGATGCCCGTCCCTCCAACAATACCTGCAGCCGTGTTAGCCACCAAATTGCCATAAAGATTAGGCGTAACCTACAAAAAAAAGTTTGAAACCCACAGGTAATCCTAATCCATGGTGTATTTGCAAAGAAGCATTCGAAAAAATTAGGAAAGCAGAAAAGAAATGTGATGACGTTCAGCAAGCACATGCTTTATATATTGCATCAATACCAATTTTCGTTCCTTAGGAACAATGGGATTTCGGTCAGCTCAATATATGTTTGATTATTTTCATATATGCCTCAGAACAAGAAATGTTATCTTTATCATATGGCAAGCATGGTACTCAAGCAGAGCATTCCCATAAAAATCTCTCACATTCTGAAGGAAGTTCCTCAAACTCCCAAGAGTGCCGACGTCAAACTTTGAAGTGAAAACTAAGTAAGACCAAACTTACCAGTAGCATCATAATCTTCACAACCAGTAAGCCTACCCATTTTGGAGTAAGAATCGGCTTGCAAGCTGGCAACTCCTACTGTGTGAACTTGGAATATGTACACAAGAATTTCTGAGTAAGAATAGGTTTGCAATCCGCAAATGCAAGTCACATCACAGTCTTAGCATTTGTCAAGCAGGTGATCACAATTTCTGACCTCATAATGTCATTGGAACCCAGTGTCCAAAGTCCAAACACATGTACTGTAAACAATACCACCATTCCACAACTAGTTTGACGCTTTTCATCTTTACTGAACTAGCTACACCACTAAGAAACTTATGGAAATTAGCTTCTTAAATAGTAATATAGCTCAAAGATTGAATGGAGGATGGAAACTTATATGCCCACCTTCTCCAGCATGCGGTGAAGCCTCTCAGTCTCCTTCTTAGCGTAGTCAGAGCCCTTGTCCATGATCTTCTTTGCAGCTGTCACATATATCTTTCCATGCCTGGTTTAGAAGCAAAATAGTTAGTACTTGTAATTTGACAATGGCACTGCCTACATAATAAGAATGTTAAATCAATCGAGTAGCTTGCAAACATAGTGTAGGGGAAGGTGGAAGAAAGTACTTGGCTGCAAAATCGCTGAGCTTAGCAACATCCTCTTCTATTTTAGAGAGGACTTCCTTCCGCTTGTCATCAGCAGCATTGAGAAACTCCTTCACAAGAGGATTCAAGCTTGGCACAAGCCCAGCCTACACAGCAACAAATGAACAGAATGCATCAGATCCAGAATTCATCAACTTGATTCCAAAGCGATTTTGCTTGGCTTTATAACCAACCTCTAAAGTCAGGTGGCCCTTTGGATCCCGGCTGGTGCCACACTTCTCATTAATGAACTTG
Source organism: Zea luxurians (assembly GCA_029449295.1). Lineage (NCBI taxonomy): Eukaryota > Viridiplantae > Streptophyta > Magnoliopsida > Poales > Poaceae > Zea > Zea luxurians. The sequence continues at coordinate 31,379,435 of JAOPSE010000029.1, read as the reverse complement.
ACAAAGTCATCCAAGTCCCGGCCACCATCATAATCTTCACCGGCTTTGTTTCCCTTAGGGAAGAACTTCAATGTAGGGAAACCAGAAACACCATATCTGCAGAGGTATATTATTATTAAAGATGTTGTGAGCATGGAAGAATGCATACTTTTCAGCCAAGTCAGTGTGCTTGTCAGCATCAAGATTGGCAATCACAACACCGTCGTCCTGCTTGAAAACTGAAGCCAGCTTCTCATAAATATAAATTCAAGTACATGTTCAGTCCACAAAAAAAATGAAGACCGCTGCAATAATTTGGAAATTTTCAAGCTAATACTCTACTAACACTAAACCTGCTAGATAGATCAGACAGGCCACACCACACATTCAGACTTCATATTGAAGAAAAAGGTAAAAACTTTCAGAAGCACCTAGGATAATGCAATCATGCTTGTGGACAAATTATTTATCCTGCATCGCTTGTCAATTGAGAGGTTCATCTGTGTTAGGTCATCATATTCAAATCAATATAATAGATACAAGTGCATAACTACCTCGGCAGTTGGCCCCAGCATTCCCCTTCTTTTCCTCCCTAACTGAGTAGGACATATAATGGCAAGTCTTCTTTTAAGAGTGAGTCCTGGTGAAATGAGACGACCAATTTCAAATGGAATACTAAGTTGCAGTCTTAACAGGAGGGGAGGAGGAGTAGAGAACACAGACAAACTTGATGCCAAACTAGGAACAGCTTAAGGAAACCTCGCAAGGTATTTCCAAGCTGTTCACAACAATGTGTGACAGAATAGAATCAACATTATCAACACTAATAACAGGTTTAAAGACTGAAGTAATTGCCATCAATTCAATCTCTAAATACTTCCCCTTAGTACAAAATAAGGTGAAATGGTGGAACCAAATGTTTCTCTTTTTAGTTCTGACTTTACAATATACTTGCTCAATGGAGTTCACATATTGATGAATGATGATTAATCATATATGTCTGAATAAAACAGTTACCTGCACTTTGGATGAACTGGATGTATATGAATAAAACAGTTACCTGCGCCACGATAATTAAAATAGCAACAATGACAGCTGCTGTAACAGTAGCATACATTTATTTTTTTGTACGAAAGTAACATATTGTCTCTGAACTTGCCTGTGGAAGATTTGGACAGTATACTTAGAAGTTTGGAAATAGGTCGGCGTAGGTCCTTATAATTCGTTGACATAGCCCAAAAAAGTATATGAATATTCATACAATTAACCAAGGTTATCCAATGAATTTGGAAGTAAACATTTGACCATGAAATTTGATATACACTTGTGTGAGATTGTTCTGTCGAAATTAACCTTCTTGATAACAGCCCCTGCACAGAAGTTCTTCCAATGCCAACAAACCATGGAGATGATCAAGTGGTCCAGGAACCTGCAAAAGCACAATTAAGTGTATGCATTGTCATGTGGCCACAACATTTAATAAAATATTGATGTGTGTAATCTGTAAGGTGATCGTTATGATGGTCCACAATGCAACCAAAATATGTTACAGTAGTCTATGCGTCCACCAATTAATGCACTTACTCTACTCTGCATCAGCTTGACCACGGCTCCCATACACATCAATCAAAATCCCCAATGCGTCTAAATATTCCACCACTACTGCGGAGCAGCAATCCTCCTTCGTATCTTTATCTCTTGCGCACATCCCTTCTCCTCATATGTATCAGTACTAAGCAGAGAGGTCTGCTCGCTAGATATAGAACTAAAGCATAGCAGAGAGGTCTGCTCGCTAGCATGGAAACCAGATACTCAAAGTTACGTTCAATTGACTTTTTATAACTAAAAAAGAAGGTAATAATTATGATATCATGCAAAATAAGTGATGTATCATGAGGCGCAACGAAGTAACCTATCCTCCCGGCCCAAAAGATTTCTCTGACAAAAATCTAGCTTCAAAGAGTGCCAGATATATAACTCGTGAGATCGAGCAATAATAAAGCATGCATGAAATCAGTTTCGATCAAGCTGGCCAATGAACTGAAGGGGGATCACTTGGAGATCACTTAATGCAACTCGTGATGATTTCAGATATATATGTATGTGTAGACAAGATCTATATAGACATGTGAAGTACCCGACCGAACCATAAAGGTAGCTTATTTACCCCTCGAATTAGCTAGCCAGAGAGATCGAGATCGATGTGTATCATCGATGGATTGAATTGAATTGAATCCAGTGATGCCCGAGTGGCGTACTGACCTGCTGCACTGCTGGCAGAACCTCTGATGCAGTCCATGAGATTGCGGTATCCGCACCCTCTCGAGCGTTCCCGGTGTCACCGTGGGCCAATCCACGCTGGCTCTCCCATGATCCCCGGCATCTGCACGGGCTAGATCTGAGACGCCTCCCCATGCCACCATCATCCGCTGTATGCCTGTATACATCGTCGCGGTGGCGCTATTCGGTGCTGTACAGAGGGACGCGATGGTGGTATTTGGTGGCGTACGGACGGAGCTATTGCAGAAGGATACACATGCGCCCAGATGCACGTTCGCAAAGGCATATCCGCATGGAGCAGAGGCCAGCGATGCTGATGGCCATAAGAAACAGTGGCCACGCCATCGGAGAGCACAAAGGAGGAGAAAAGGATGGAGAAATCTCAGACTAAGCAAAGAACAGACCTGATGCGGTCGCAAATGTCGCCGGAGGTCGATGAGAAGAGCGCCGTCGGTGGTCGCGAAACCCTAAGCATCCCTTTCCGAAACCTTCGCCAGTGGAAGCTGTCTCGGCCGGCCCAAACCCTTGGCGTCGAGGCTAGGCGTCAAGTGCTTCTAGAGAGAACGGGAGAAATCCATGAGCAGTTATTGTTTAGACGAGAGTATAGAAATATTGTACATATATCCAAAACACATAGTAAGAGAAATATCAGTGATATTAACCACCTCTTATGAGGTTGTTTATACTGTACAAAGAGACTATATTATAAATAATATATACTATTAATGAGAAAATAAAAAATAACTATATTTCAAACGTATAATTTTATTTGGACAAGTTTCTTATTTAAGCAAGATTTTTTACCTATAGAAAATATAGAAACTGTACCAACATACAATCAGGTAACTAGTTCATTTTAAATGCCAAAAATTGTTCAAATGACTCAAAAATTCTACAAAAAAACTAGAAATGTTTTGACATCCAATAAACTCATTTTAAAACATATATCTTTTTAAAAAGATATTTAATTGCCTCAAATAATTAGATTTTGCTTTTCGGAAATACAAAAAATAAGCGAAAAATCGAATAATTACGGGGACTTCTATGGGATTTATTAACATGATTCAAACATGTTTTGCGCTTTAGAAGCACTATGGAACATACTTAGTTCAATCTAAGCAAAATTTACTATTTACTACGTTTTTTCACAATATGTCTTATCAGAAATATCATACGAAGACAGTTTTATGTTTACAAGTTTCTAGTATATTCACTAACATCTAAGACAGTTTGTATAGTCTAGATGACTCTAATAATATCTTTATTTGAGATGGTTTCATATACAGAAGTGTCTAATATACTAACCAAAATATAAGACAATTCTTGTAAACTTAATGCCTCAAAAGGTATATTTATTTGAGACGGTTTTCAAAACCAATATGTATTAAATTAATATAAGACATTTCCTATCATATATCTGTCTCAAAAACATTCTTCATAAAAGACGGATCTCCAACAAACCGTCTTAACTTACTCATCACCATATGATAAAAGACACTTCTATAAAATGCACTGATATTTGTCTTAAGATGTATGTCTTAAATAAGCATATTTCTAGTAGTGCAAGTACATCAACGACGTTGCTAACAGGAGCATCCCCTCCACCGAACCGCAAGTTGTTGCTTCCAAAGCAACAAATGATAGGGAGGCGATTCCCAGCAATGTGGCGCAAGGGTCGTGTGGCAGAACCGCCCGAATTATTCCAGCTTAAGCACCCAAGTCACGCCTCAGGAGCCGTAACACACTTAAATCGAAATAACCCGTCAGTCCCTCAGATCTAGTCTAATAAAGCCACTTAACCAAGATCAAATACCACAAACTCACTCGATGGTGAGTCATAGAAGAAATACAATAAAACAGGAAAACCTCAAATTAAAGTACTGAATTAATGTAGCTGGTAAAAGTTCACAAAATAAAATGCAGCGGATAATCGATATCGTCGGTAGCGAGGAATTGGGCAAGGCCTAGCCCACTACTCCTCTCCTGCCGGAGCAGCATCCCACTCGACCGTCCAACCCGGTGGTAGGGTGGTAGGTCAAGTCACACCATCAACTATATCTTGAAGCGTACCTGCAAAAATTATGCCACAAGCAAGGCTAAGTATACTAATACTCAGCTAGACTTACCCGGTGTGAGGAAACTACTTCTCTACCTCTAGACCATGCAGCTGTTTGGCTGAGGGGTTTGGTTTGCCCAAAAGCACTAGCTGAGTCTAAAATCAAAATTTATCTTTTCAATTTCTAGTATCATTATCTTAGCTAAGTTTGCTCTTTCTAAGCATACATGGTAACAAGCATTTAGTGCAAACAACAAGTTATCTCATGTAAACCTCATTTAACTTCTTACTCAATGTAGTACAAGGGGTCAAGCAGTCTCATTAGCTGCGAGAAGTAGACGATTCGAATCGAGTTTTAACCTTGCAAGGTAAACCTAAACACACGACATGTAAGGGAACTCCATCCCCACACATGTCAACCATCCCCATCGATTCCCCGTTCGCGGCCAGGGCTCACCGCCTTGGCATACAATGCGCCACTGACCCCGGCTGCCGTCATGTAGTGACCGCACTTGTACCCACCATAGCTAGCATGGGAGACCCAGTCTAAGGACAAGTGAGGGGAAAAGTCTACGCCCGGCTTCACTCAGGTACTAGGTTTACCGGTTACCATATTTCCTGACATGTGTTTGGTACATTCAAACGCTTGACTCAGGTATCCACATATTAATCCTTAATTCCTTTTCCCGTCTCATGGACAAGACATCCTCCCTGGATCCAAGTCTATGGACCATCATAGATCCTATTATCAAGATGAATACAAACAATTCCTGACCTTGCGCGAGTGCTAGAAAAATCACTCGACTTCTACCGAGATCCTGATTTAGCATAGCAGCTACTCGACCTAGCATACTAGTATCCATCTCAAAAAGGAATCCTAAATTCATGCAACTAAAGGTTTCAAGCAATTCCTACACTTAAGTGCACATTACAAGCCTACAAAAGTGTAGTAAAGTAGCATATATAAATGGTTATGCATAAATCGGGGCTTGCCTTCAAATACTGGGACTGTGGGGAGATCCTCGATGGCAGTCTCGGGAGCTTGCTCCTGGTCTTCCTCGTGGACAGCTCCTTGCTCGGGGATGAGCACGTACTCTCCATCAGCGAGATTGCAATCTAATGAGTGCAATGAGTAAGATACATGCATGGTATGATATGCAATTTAACAATTAAACTTTGATGGTGAATGATCAAATTAATAAGGTAGAGCTTAATCTTGCTACTGAAGATTCTTGTGGTATACTTGGCAAATTAGGGTCAAGCTTGGTTAAGCTAATTGATAAGTTTATTTTGGGGTTCTACTGATTTCCCTTTAATGTCTTAGTGAGAGTTTATTGAGGTTTTTAGCTGAATCATTAGAGTGAGATTTATTATTCCCTCTCTTCCTTCTTATTTATTTTATGCTTTTAAGGTGGGTTTGAACTACAAGATAGCAGAATAAATTTCCAAAAATTCTGCAAAAATTACAGTGGCCTCTTACTGGTGTATAAGTCTCTGTCTCAAAATTTGGGGTTTAAAAAGTGAGTGGTCCTCTCTGTATAAAATTATCAAATATTAGGGCAGGGGGTGTTTTGAACTACAACCTTCTTTTTGCAGTGAGTTATTCTCTAAGTCTTATTTTTGTTGGCATTCAGATGCTATAACATGATTTTGTACAAATTTTTAGGCACTAATACTTATTAGTTATTTTGTTATGATTTTCCAAAGTTTCTAGCCAAAGGGGTGCTTTCTACTACCACTATATTTGAAAAATATCAAACAACAGATTTCCAATTTTTTCTATCTTTTTCTTTGTGCAAGAGCAATCATTCTGAAGTTTCGTAACTTTCTGCTTAAGGAAAAGGTGGTAGGAATTTCTTCAACTAAAAGGTCTTTTTCATGAAGTATTGGCAATGGGTATTATTTTTAGCTTTCAATTAGGTTTTATATTTTTCACTGGTGGTCTACTTCATTACTAATCTGGTAAAAATTTATTTGCCCATTGCTGCACACTTTTTGGGTTGCTCATGATTTAATTGAAATATGACTCAATACCAGGTTCTATTTGTTTACCCTGCTTAAAAGGATGGGCTGGGGTGTTTATCATTTTTGTAGTGGGGTTCTAGTGGTTACATGTCCACTGGATTTTTATTATCAATTTTGGAATTGTTTTCATATTTTTAATAATTTTTTTCTAGTTTGATTAATGCTTAATAAAACATTTCACCTAGAATTTACTCTAGACTAGGGGACCCTTTATTTTTCCTAGGTTCTCTATTACCTTAGAAGACTAGGAAAAATAATTACATTCACTGATCATTATTTTCTAATACCTTTCTGATTTTCTTAAGTTTTGGGAAAAATGGCTTTTAATAGATAACCCTACTTAAATCTTCAATTCTGGGATGTTTAGTATTTTTAAACAGTGTCTAAATAAGGTTTGAACTTCTACAAATTTTCTTAAGTTCAGCACAGAAGCATAACTAATTTTCTTTAATTTAATAAGGTTTGGTGAGTTTCTGTAATTAATTTCAAACTCTAAAATTCAAAACAGAAAGCATAGGGTTCAGTATTTTTAATTGATAATCCATAATATTTTGAATCTAGCAAAATTGGTTTGGCTAAATTTGGTTGAATATAACTCAAGATATAAATTTTCTAAGTTATCTGCTGAATTTAAAAAGATTAATTAGAAAGGGTTAAAGGAAAAATAGTTTTGCGCTGGCGTCCCTGGCGAAAGGTTTTGAATGAATTACAGACAGGTCCTCGGTACACTATTCACTTGAGTCTACGGCTCTGCAAAAAACCCCCTAGGGTTTTGCAAAATCGAACCCGCGGTCCTTCCCTAATGGAACAGTGGCCGCAGAGGAAGAAAGGGGCAGAGGGGCTTACCGGCGGCGAGGCTGCTCCGGTGAGGGGTCGGGTGAGGTCCGGGAGTCTCTGGCAATCACGTCGAGGTACAGATCGCTGGCTGCGGTGGTCGGAGTAGGTCAGTTCGCGTGCGCAGGCGAGGGAGCTCGTCGACGGTGAGGAATCTGGCCTGCTCACGACGCCATAATCCGATTGAATGGGTTAGGGAGCTTCACCGGAGGTCAAGTAAGATATGTGCACGAAGAATTCGAGAATGGCTCACCGGATTGCTCGGTCTACGCGCGGCCGCGGGCGACCGAAGTCCGGCGAGGACGATCTCGGGTCTCCGGTGAAGTTCTGCCGGGTCCGAGGACTTGGAAAGCTTCACGGGCTATTAGCGAAGCTAACCGAGTGGCTGGCACGGCTTGGAAGTGACTAGAGGGAGCTGGCCACGGTGGCTGAGGCTCGGGTGGTGATGGAGGGCGGTGGCACGGCGTGCTCGAGGTGAGGCCCGGTGAACTTTGGCTCGGGCAGGACTTGAGAGCGCGCGGGGAGGTACGGCCGAGGCCTGGGGCTGCTTTATAGGCACGGCGCGGTGCACGGGCGGTCATAGACCGGCGAGCGCGCGCGGGCGTGCACTGCGGAGCACGGGTGCGCGAACGGGCGTGAACCGGGCGTGTAAGCCACGGTCGAACACATGGAACCGTTGCTTCTGCCCGAGTTCTAACGCCGATTGGGCGCAAATCTTCGTGAATTTGGGCAAGAACGTTGTTAAGGATTTGTTCCCCTGACTGTGCTTTGTCGTTTGTTCCCCTGACTGTGCTTGGATATTTGGACTTTTTGGTTTCGAGTTTTGGAGAACAGGGAACGCATTTGATCTTGAAAAAGGGTTCTGAAATTCAGAATTCTGAATTCTGAATTTCCCCATAGGACCATAGTTCAAGGGCTGATTTGGGGATTTTGGAAAAACCTAATGGCCAAACTTTCTTACTATGTTTTGTTGGTCATTTAATGTATTAAAACTTTGTTATTTGGTTCTTACCAAAATCTTGTATCTTTCCCAAGTCTTTTCCCAAATTCCCTTTTATGTGCTTAATGGTTCACTTTGGGTTAATTAGGGTTTGAGAGTTCTTCTTACCTTGAGGTTCATGACATGATTAAGGAGAATTTCTTGAGATGAAAAAGACTCACTGTAAACCTTTGTTATTAATTTTTGATGTTCATCCCTTCATTTGGCTTACATTTGATAATGGTTGGGTTAACTTAAGGAAGAAACCCTAGGTGACACTGGGGTGTCACAACCTTCCCCTCTTAAAGGAATCTCGTCCCGAGATTCGGGTCGGAGTCCTCCCGGGGTGAAGCAAAGGGTGAGACTTACTCGAAGTGGATGCTTTATTTATTAAGGTTCTTCTTGGTAAACTGCTCTTCGAATGTCATTCTCTTTGTAACTTCAGAAGGATGTCCTTTTAATTCTTGTCTTATAATTAACTCTCTTTATATCAAGATCATTTTTCTGAAATTTAGATTCGAAGGGCAGGAGGGGGGTTGGGCATGATTATGTACCAATTTCTGTAGGTAGGCAATCGGGGAAGTTGGAATGCAGAAATTCTTCAGTCTCCCAAGTAGCCTCTTCCTCTGAGTGATTACTCCATTAGACGTAATACATCTTGATCGATTTAGCCCGAGTTGATCTTTATTTGCAATCCAGAACCTTGGAAGGGTACTCTTGGTACGATAGATTTGGCTCTATCTCCAATTTTGGTTCTGTTATGATCTCGGTCGGCAATCAAACACACTTCTTCAGTTGGGATACATGGAACACATTGTGGATGGCAGACATTTTTGGAGGTAACTTAAATTTGTATGCCACGGGTCCACATGCTTCTATGATCTCATAAGGTCCAATGTAACGAGGGGCTAACTTGCCTTTGATTCCAAATCTCTGCACTCCCTTGGTGGGTGATACCTTCAGATATACGAAATCTTCCACCTCGAACTGGAGAGGTTTCCTCCTCTTATCATGTTAACTCTTCTGCCTGGCCTGAGCAGCTTCTAGATTCTTATTGATTAGTTTGACCTTCCTTTCGGCATGACTCACTAAGTCAGGTCCGAAAACTTCTCTTTCTCCAGGCTGAGACCAATTGAGGGGTGTTCTACACCTCCTTCCATAGAGAGCTTCGAAGGGTGCCATCCTTAGGCTGGATTGATAACTGTTGTTATAAGCAAACTCCGCCAAGGAGAGGTGCTTATCCCAGTTCTTGCCACAATCGATTGCACAAGCTCTCAGTATATCTTCAAGAATATGATTTACCCTCTCGGTCTGACCATCAGTCTACGGGTGGTAAGCGGAACTTCTGATTAGCTTGGTTCCCAAAGACTCTTGCAGTTGTTCCCAAAATCTGGAAACAAATGGGGCTCCTCGATCAGATACAATGGTCCGGGGCAATCCGTGCAAACACACGATTCGGTCAATGTACAACTCTGCATACTTTTGAGCCTTATCAGTGGTGTGCACTGGGAGAAAATGTGCCACTTTCGTTAGTCTCTCCACAATAACCCAAATCGAATCATGATGACGAGAGGTGTTGAGCAGACCCACAATGAAATCCATGCTGATGTCATCCCATTTCCATGAAGGTATAGATAGGGGTTGCAAAGCTCCAGCTGATTTCAAGTGGCTTGCCTTTATCCTCTAACATGTGTCACATTCTGATACATATTGGGCTATCTCCCTCTTCATTCTGGTCCACCAATACAGGGGCTTCAAATCTTGGTACATTTTGGTGCTCCCTAGATGCATGGAGAATTTGGAGAGATGGGCCTCATCCAAGATTTTCTTCTTGAGATCCTTATTCTTAGGAACCACCAATCTGCTTTCGAACCACAATATACCCTTTCCATCTTGGCGGAAACATTTATACTTCTCGGCCTTTTGATGGAGGTTCTCCTTGATAATTTGCACTCCCTTGTCACTGAGCTGGGCCATGACGATCTGGTCTTGCAAAGTTGGCTCAACGGAAATGTGAGACAAAGCACAAGAAGGAATCTCTTCGATCTTCATTTTGCCCAACTCATCACACAAGGTTAATGCGAGAATCCATCATAACACAGTTGCATTGCAATTTCCGACTCAAGGCATCTGCTACCACATTGGCTTTTCCTGGATGATAATGTACCTCCAGGTCATAATCCTTGATCAGCTCTAGCCATCTTCTCTGCCTCATGTTGAGATCAGCCTGAGTAAAGATATACTTAAGGCTCTTATGATCAGTGAAGATGTTGTAGTGGGTTCCCATCAAATAGTGTCTCCACATTTTCAATGCATGAACCACGGCTACCAACTCCAGGTCATGAGTGGGATAATTCTGCTCATGAGGTCTGAGGGCTCTTGATGCGTAAGCAATGAATCGATTGTCTTGCATCAAGACACAACCTAGTCCAGTGCCAGAGGAATCACAATACACATCAAAAGGCTTGTTGTTGTCGAGTTGCGCTAACACCGGTGTTGTGGTTAGATGTTGCCTCAATGCATGGAAGTCATCTTCGCACTTCTGACCCCAAATAAACTTGGCTTCTTTCTTCAACAATTCAGTTATGGGCTTCGCAATTCGAGAGAAATCTGGAATTAATCTTTGGTAATAACCAGCTAATCCCAGAAAACTCCAAATCTAACGGATAGTCGTCGGTGGTTCCAGTTCATCACCTCTTGCACCTTATCAGGATCAACAGCTATGCCTGCCTGAGAGATAGTGTGACCCAAGAATTTGATTTCCTTTAGCCAAAAATCACATTTTGACAATTTGGCATAAAGACGGTGCTCTCGCAGACGTTGAAGCACTACATGCAAATGCCCGACATGCTCTTCTTCGTTCTTCGAGTACACCAGGATATCATCGATGAAAACCACTATGAATTTGTCCAGTTCAGGCATGAAAACAGAATTCATTAGATACATGAAATATGCTGGTGCATTAGTCAGCCCAAATGACATCACCAAGAATTCATACAACCCATATCTGGTTGAGAAAGCGGTCTTCGGAATATCACTTGCCCGTATCTTGATCTGATGATAGCCGGAGCGAAGGTCTATCTTGGAAAACACTTTGGCTCCGACCAACTGATCGAAAAGAACATCAATACGAGGCAAAGGATACTTGTTCTTGATAGTCACCGCATTAAGGGGGCAGTAATCTATGCACAGCCTCAAGCTTTTATCCTTCTTTTTTACAAACAAGGCTGGACATCCCCAAGGCGAAGTACTTGGGCGAATAAATCATTTGTCCAGCAATTCTTGCAATTGTTTCTTCAATTCTGCCAATTCAGCGGGTGGCATCCGGTAAGGCCTCTTGGAAATAGGTGTCGTTCCCGGTTGCAACTCGATGGCGAATTCGATGTCCCGGTCTGGTGGCATTCCTGGCAATTCATTAGGAAAACATCTGCATACTCACAGACCACTGGAATCTTCTTCACAGTTGAGTCCATCATAGCAAAAGCACATGATTGAGTAGAATCTTGGCTGGGTAGATATAACACCAGGTCTTCGGATGTAGGGGAACGAATCTCCAGAGCTCTGGCAGCTACATCCATCACTACTCGATGATGAGTCATGCAGTTGGCTCCAAGAATGATGTCCATACCCTCTAATCCCAAAATTAGGAGTGTGGTTTTGAAGATTTTACTTCCCATTGAGATAGGCACACTTCAGATTAATTGGTTGTTTGCAATTTTACCCCCAGGTGTGGCTATCATGAATGACCCTTTTGTATGATAGAAAGACAATTGACATTTAGCACTAAACTTTTGCTAATGAAGCTAAGAGATGCACCAGAATCAAACAGAATTAATGCAGGGTGATTAAAAACTGAGAAGATACCAGCCATGATGGGGGCTCCCTCAGGTAACTCCTCTAGAGTAGTGAAGTTGAGCTTCCCTTGCCTGACTTGCACCTTCTGCTTTCTTCCCTTGTCTTGATTTGGTGCTAGCATCTGCCTCTGCTGATTTCTTGGGCAATTCTTAGCATAATGGCCCACATTGCCACAAGTGAAGCACTTGTTCCCATTGCCCTAGTGGAACTGCTACTGCTGCGGAGGCTGATTGTTCCTTGGAGCGGGAGCTAGAAAATGAGTGGCTGCCGGTTGCTGCTGTTGAGGTGGCCTGATCACCCACCTGCCTACCTGCTACTGAAATCCCCTGCTCTGATTGTGAGAAACAATCCTGAACCTCTAGGCCTGAGCGGATGGTGCTGCCATTGGTGCCTTTCTCTTCTTCTTTGCCCGGTGAGCTACAATACAGTCCTCCTGGGAGATGGCCAGGTTGACCAACTCATTGAAGCTGTCAGCCCGGACAGTGTTGAGATGTTCCCGCATCTTGGTGTTGAGACCTCTGCGGAAGCGGTCTCTCTTCTTCTCATCGGAATCAGCATGATAACCTGCGTACTGGCACAGGTCGTTGAAGGTGTGACACCCCAGTGTCACCTAGGGGTTTCTCTTAAAAATGCCAAATCAAGAACCATCATTTTATGTGAACCAAAGTGAGCATGAGCATCAAATTAACTTAAGAATAAAGAATTCACCAAGCATATACTTAAAAGTATCATGATCAAAGCAAATGGGTCTTTCCAAAAGGTAATAATGTTGCAACCCTAATAAACCCTAAGTAAGCCAAGTTAAGCATAAAAGGGAATTGGGAGAAGTCATGAGGGAAAATGCAAAAATTTAGATATGATCAAATTACAAAACTTTAGTTCACCAAATAACTAACAAAACATAGTAAGAGAGTTTGGCCTTTTGGTCTTTTCAAAATTCCCAAATCAGCCCTTGAACCATGAACCCTTGGAGAAATTCAAATTTCTGAATTTCTGAAATTCAGACCTCTTTCCAAAGATCAACTGCGTTCTCTGTTTTTCGAAACTCAAAACTAGAAGCTCCAAATATCAAAATTGTGCCAAATTCCCTTGAACACGTCCTAGAAAAGTTTGAACTCAAACCAAATTCATTTGACATGGTTTTGGCACAGTTTGACCTCGGGACCAGACATTCTGACACTGGCACCTTGGTGACGCTACAACTCTCTGTCCCTAGCCTAAAACCGCGCGACGTCCATACACAAAAGACAAAGCAAGGTCAGGTGAACAAATCCTTCATAGCGATCTTGCCCAAATTCGCGAAGATTTGCACCCAACCAGCGCTTGAACATGGGCAGAGGCAACGGGCACACGTGTTCGACCGTGGCTGACACCTCCGGTTCACGCCCGTTCGCGCACCGCGCCTCCCAGTGCACGCCCGCGCGCGCTCGCCGGTCCACGGCCGCCCGTGCACCGCGCCGTGCCTATAAAGCCTCCCCAAGCGCGCCCCACTTCACCCCGCGCTCACCTTCACCGGCCAGCCCCCTCTCCTTAGCTCCGGCAAGCTCAATTCCGCCCGCCATTGCAGCCAGAGCTTCGGCCACCGTGGCCAGCCCACTCCAGCCACCCCCAAGTCGAGCCAGTGCTTCGGCTAGCTCCGCCAGTGGCCCATGAAGCTTTCCAAGCCCTCGGACCAGGCCGGACTTCACCGGAGGCCCGAGATCGACCTCACCGGACTTCGGTCTTCCGCCGCCGCGCGTGGACAGAGCTAACCGGTGAGTCTCCGTCCAATTCCTTGCACCCATATCTTCTCTGGCATCCCGTGAACCTCTCTAACCCGTCCAATTGAACTATCTCGCCGTGAGCAGGCCGGACTCCTCGCCGCAGACGAGCATCCCCGCCTGCACGCGTGGACCGACCGACTCTAGCCATTCCCGACGGCGACCCGCACACCGTTGTGATCCCCGAGACCTCCCCTACGTCCTCGACCACTTCACCGGAGCCATCTCGCCGCCGGTAAGCCCCTCCGCCCTTTCTTCCGCTGCAGTTACTGTTTAAGTTAGGAGAAGGACCTCGGGTTAGGATTTGTAGAACCCGAGGGGTTTTCTGTAACGTCAGTGACCCATGTGAATAGTAGCCTAAGGACTGATCCGCGAAGAAAACTTAAGACACCCGCCAGGGACCCCAGTGCAAAGTGGTTTTCCATTAAATCAATTCTGTTAATCTTTTTAAATGACCAGAGAACTTAGAAAACCCATAACTTGATGAATTCTTAATAAAAAGTTGTCAAACTAATTTTGCTAGCTTCTAAATTTTATGAACTATCATTTAAAAATGATAAACCCTATGCTTTCTGTTCTGAATTTTTGAGTTTAAAATTGAAAACAGAAACCTACCAAACCTTGTTTAATTAAGGAAAATTAGTTTTTCTTCCGTACTGAACCTAAGAAAATTTGTAGGTATTCAAACCTTATTTAGACACTGTTTAAAAATAGTAGGAACCCCAGCATTGAAAAATATGATGTAGATATTCATTTAAGGCTATTCAGCCCAAAACTTAGGAAAAATCAGAAAGGCATTAGGAATTCATGAATAGTGAATAAAATTATTTTTCCTAGTTTGCTTAAGTAACAGAGAACCTAGGAAAAATAAAGAGACCATTAGTCCAGATCAGTTTTAAATTAGAATGCTTTATTTAGCCTTATTTGAACTAAAAATCAATTATTAGAATTACAAAACTTTAAGTGAGGACTTACAACCACCAGAGCCCCACTACAAAAATAATGAACACCTCAGCCCAACATTTTAAGTGAGGAAATTAAATATAAGATGATAATGAGGCATTTTCCAAATAAGTCATGAACAACCCCTAATAATGCAATAATGGGCAACCAAAAATTAGCTAAGTCCATAATGAGATAAACCACCAGAGAAAAATACAAACCCATGAAAAAGGAGCAAACTCTTACCTATTGCTAATGTTTAATGAGAAAGGCCACTAAATTCAAATAATGCATATCACCCATTCCCTTAAGTAAAAAGATGCCAAACTTCAGAATGATTGCTCTTGCGCAAAACAATAACTAAGAAAAATAAGAACTCTGTTGTTTGATATTTTTCAAATATAGTAGTAGTAGAAAGCACCTATTTGGCTAGAAACTTGAGAAAACCATAGAAAAATAATTAAAAGGTATTAATGACTAGAAATTTGTAACAAGTCATGTTATAACACCTAAAAGCCAGCAAAAATAAGTTTTAGAGAATTACCCACTATTAAATAATAGTTGTAGTTCAAAGCACCCCTTCTGCCCTAGAATTTAATAATTTTGTCCAGAGAAAACCATTCACTTTCTGATCCCCAAATTTTAAGACAGAGAAACATACACCAGTACCAAGCCACTGTAATTTTTGCAGAATTTTTAGAATTTTATAAAAGCAACTTGTAGTTCAAACCCACTCCAAAACATTTAAGAGAATAAAAGAAAAGGAAAGAAGAAATAAACCCCACCCCAATAAGTCTAACTTGAGTACTTATCAACTCTCACTAAGACATAAAAGGAATTCAGTGGAACCCCAAAAATAAACCTACTACTTGCCTTAGCTAAGTTTAACCCAATTTACCAAGTATACCACCCAAGGGTCTTACATCAGTAAAATTAACCTTGTTTAACTCAAAGTAAATCATACACCTGCAAACTTGTAATTTCTAAAAGCACATATCATATCATGCATATATCTTACGCATTGCATTCATTAGATTGTAATCTTGCCGATGGAGAATACGTGCTCATCCTCGAGCAAGGACCTGTCCAAGAGGAGGACCAGGAGCAGGCTTCAGAGGCTGCTATTGAGGATCTCCCCGCAGCCCCAGCAATTGAAGGCAAGCCCTGGTTTTATGCATAACCTGTTAATTATGCTATTTTACTACACTTAATGCTTGTAGGATTGTAATGTGCACTTAAGTGTAGGAGTTGCTTGAAACCTCTAGTTGCATGAACTTAGGATTCCTTTTTGAGATGAATACTAGTATGCTAGGTCGAGTAGCTGCTTGCTAATCAGGATCTCGGTAGAAGTCAAGTGATTTTTCTAGCACTCGCGCGAGGTCAGGAATTGATTGTATTCATCTTGATAACGGGATATATGTTAGTCTATGGACTTGGGTCCAGGGAGGATGCCTTGTCCATGAGACGGGAAAAAGGAATTAAGGATTAATGTGTGGATACCTGAGTTAAGCTTTTGAACGTACTAAGCATATGCCGGGAAAAATGGTAACCCGTAAACCTAGTACCTGAGTGAAGTCGGGCGCGGACTTTATCCCTCATGCGACCTGAGACTGGGTCTCCCATGCTAGCTATGGTGGGTACAAGTGCGGTCACTGCACGGAGGTAGCCGGGGTCAGTGGAGCATTGTATGCCAAGGCGGTGAGGCCTGGACGCGAACGGGGAATCGATGGGGACGGTTGTCATGTGTGGGGTCGGAGTACCCCGACATGCCGTGTGTTTAGGTTTACCTTGCAAGGTTAAAACTCGATTCGAATTGTCTGCTTCTCGCAGCTAATGAGACTGCTTGACCCCTTGTACTGCATCGAGTAAGAAGTGAAATGAGGTTACATGAGATAACTTGTTGATTGAACTAAATGCTTGTCACCATGTATGCTTTGAAGGAGCAAATCTAGCTAAGTTAATGATGATAGAAATTGAAAGGCTAAAAATTGATTTTAGAAACAGCTAGTGCTTTTGGCAAACCAAACCCCTCAGCCAAACAGCTGCATAGTCTAGAGGTAGAGGAGTAGACTCCTCACACCGGTTAAGTCTAGCTGAGTATTAGTATACTCAGCCTTGCTTGTGGCATAATTTTTGCAAGTACCATTCAGGAAATGGTTGATGGTGTGACTTGGCCTACCACCCTGCCACCGGGTTGGACGGTCGAGTGGGATGTTGCTCCGGCAGGAGAGGAGCACGAGGAGTAGTGGGCTTGGCCTTGCCCATTTCATCGATACCGACGACGTCGATTATCCGCTGCATTTTATTTTTGTGAACTCTTATTTGCTACTCAAAAACTCCGATTTATGTAATAACTCAGTACTTAATTTGAGGTTTCCTGTTTTATTGTATTTCTTCTGTGACTCACCTTCGAGTGAGATTGTGGAATTTGATCCTGGTTAAGTGGCTCTATCAGACTAGATCTGAGGGACTGACGGGTTATTCCGACTTAAGTGTGTTACGGCCCCTAAGGCGTGACTTAGGCACTTAAGCTGGAATAATTCGGGCGGTTCCACCACAGCTGGTATCGGAGCAAATTCCACCACAGAGAAGGGTAATAAACCATGAATACCAATTTTCAAAATCTAAAACTTGCCTAGAAACTGCTACAGATCGTCAGGATTAGACCGCTAGACCTAGGACGAAAGGCCTTAGGCATAGAGGGAGAATTAGGTGGCTAATTACTTAGGCCCCGTGGGCTAGTACTTATATTTTTATGGATGCCCTAAAAAGCACCCTATTTTCTTTTGAGAGGCACGTTACTTCCAGCATGCATGCATTATAAACACAAAGAGGAATTAAAATTTTGAGCTAACCCACTTTCTTTAAAACTATCCGGGCTCTCTTTTTCTTTTTCCTTCCACCATAATCTTTACCTTTGATTCCCTTTCGCAGATGAATTCACCCACCCCCGCCAGTGGAGGAGACTCTCGTTTCAGTTCTGACTTTCTTTCTTGCGATGGCTTTCCTTCCATCTTGTGGGAAGTGCTTAACTCTGCCGGTTACCCTACGCCCCCTTTGTACACGGTGCAGTTGTATGAGGAGCATCGGGTACCTCGTTGTCGGGTCTGGCTGACTTTGGAGGCTCATCCCCTTCAGCCGGGTTGGCGTTCTCTTGATTCTGAGACGATTGTTCTCAGGACGGACGACACCGTTGAAGCAGCAGCCATGAAGACTCTGACGACTTTCTGTGGCTACCAAACCCTGGAGATGGTGATGCACCCCTTGGGACTCTTCCCTGCTGAGAAGAAGGATGATCCCATGTGGTGTAACCGCGTGAGCCATGTGAAGGATGTGTGGGCGATGTATCCTGACTTGGTTGGGAGGGTCACCGTTCAGTGCATGAGTGCGCTGTACCGCCTTCAGGCCCTTCAGAGCGATGCTATGGCACTCCTTGCTAACACCACTCAAACTGCCAAGCTCACACTCGACAGTCGAGAAGATTTTGTGGTCGATCTATCCACCGAGTTGGTAGAGAAGGATCTACAGGAGGAGAGGCTGAGCCAGCGCATCACCACCTTGGAGCAGCAGGTGGAGATCCGAGACAACACTATTGATGTCTTGGAGAACCAGCTTCACGATGTGCAGAGGGAACTCGAAGAAGCGAACGACCACTTGGACATGCACCACCTAGAGATGGAGGCCAATGAAGTAGGAAGCGAGGGAGAAGAGGCTCCCGAGGAGCTAGGACCAGCCCCTGGTGCCAATGGGACTACCTCCACGATGCCTCCTTCACCCGTATCCAGTGTCGCTTCCACCGCCCAGGGTTAAGCAGTCACTTCGACACTTTTAGGCGGATAGAAACCTATGCGAGCTTAGTTAATGTCAGATTTTGGACTAGGCTTATGGGTACTTTCCCCTGATTGATGTAACCCTGTGAACTTTTGAAATCTGTGGGATATTTGTCACCATGTTATCTTCATTTCGAACCTAATATTATGATTATGGCTTTTTTCCTTCCATATGAGATGATATCTTGTCGTTCGAACTGTGAGTTGGGATAACAATGGCGACAATCTCTGTTTTCAGATGGCAGCTAGGCAGCGTCGCGGGCATAACAAGCAGGTTCCCCCGCCACCTCCTCTAGCTCCCACAGTGCAAGAGCTGATGGCCCAGCAGAATGAGATTCTGCGACAGCTCTTGCAGCGCCAGCCCCACCCTCAGCAGCATGGTGGTGGCCAGCATCAGCGACCCCCGGCTATGGCAACTTACCAGGAGTTTCTGAGCATGCAGCCACCCTTGTTCACCAAGGCAGAGGATCCGTTGGACGCCGACGTATGGCTTCACGTCGTTGAGTCCAAGTTTCCCCTCCTCACGGGAGACTGCCCTGATGAGGCCAAGGCTCGCTTTGCCGCACAGCAGCTTCGCGGCCCTGCTCGGACTTGGTGGGACCACTTCCGTGCTATGCTCCCCGCTGATCGTGAAGTGTCTTAGGAGGAATTCAAGACTGCCTTCAAAGGACACCACATCCCAGCTGGCATTCTTGATCGGAAGTTGAATGAATTTCTGGCCCTTAATCAAGGAACTCGCACGGTACTGCAGTATGCGCAAGCCTTCAACGACTTATGCCAGTATGCAGGGTATCATGCTGATTCTGATGAAAAGAAGAGAGATCGCTTCCGCAGGGGTCTCAATACCAAGCTGCGGGAACGACTCAACACTGTCCGGGCCGATAGCTTCAATGAGTTGGTCAACATGGCCATCTCCCAGGAGGATTGCATTGTTGCTCACCGGGCAGAGAAGAAGAGAAAGGCACCAATGGCAGCATCAGCCGCTTAGGCTCAGAGGTTCCGGATTGTTTCTCACAATCAGAGCAGGGGTTTTCAGCAGCAGGCAGGCAGATGGGTGATCAGGCCACCTCAGTAGCAGCAGCAGCCGGCACCCAACCGCTTTCCAGCTCCTGCCCCAAGGAACAATCAGCCTCCGCAGCAGCAGCAGTTCCGCCACGGCAATGGGAACAAGTGTTTCACTTGTGGCAATGTGGGCCACTATGCTAAGAATTGTCCTAGGAACCAGCAGAGGCAGATGCCAGCACCAAATCAAGACAAGGGAAGAAAGCAGAAGGTGCAAGTCTGGCAAGGGAAGCTCAACTTCACTACTCTGGAGGAAGTACCAGAAGGAGCTCCTATCATGACCGGTATCTTTTCAGTTTATAATCAACCTACCTTAATTCTGTTTGATTCTGGTGCATCTCATAGTTTCATTAGCCAAAAGTTCAGTGCTAAATGTAAACTGCCATTCTCTCACTCAAAAGGGTCATTCATGATAGTCACACCTGGGGGTAAAATTGCAACTAATCAATTAAACCAAAGTGTGCCTATTCAACTGGGATGCCACATTGTCAAAACCACTCTTCTTGTGTTGGGATTGGAAAATGTGGACATTATTCTAGGAGCAAATTGGATGACCTTGCACCAAGTTGTGCTTGATGTAGCCAGCCGTACTGTGGAAGTTAATTCTCCGTTCTGCGGGAACTTCACCTTAATTCTGCCTAGTCAAGGTTCTACTCAGTCATGTGCTTTCTCTATGACGGAGTTACCTCTGAAGAAGATCCCAGTGGTCTGTGAGTATGCAGATGTCTTTCCTGATGAATTGCCAGGAATGCCACCAGACCGGGATATTGAATTCGCCATCGAGTTGCAACCGGGAACGGCCCCAATTTCCAACAGGCCTTACCGAATGCCACCCGCTGAGTTGGCAGAATTGAAAAAGCAATTGCAAGAGTTGCTGGATAAGGGATTTATTCGCCCAAGTACTTCGCCTTGGGGATGTCCAGCACTGTTTGTGAAGAAGAAGGATGAAAGCTTGAGGCTGTGTATAGATTACCGCCCTCTTAATGCGGTAACTATCAAGAACAAGTATCCTTTGCCTCGTATTGATGTTCTTTTTGACCAGTTGGTCGGGGCCAAGGTATTCTCCAAGATAGACCTTCGCTCTGGCTACCATCAAATCAAGATACGAGCAAGCGATATTCCGAAGACGACATTCTCAACCAGATATGGGCTATATGAATTCTTGGTGATGTCATTCGGGCTGACAAATGCACGAGCATATTTCATGTATCTGATGAATTCTGTTTTCATGCCGGAATTGGACAAGTTTGTAGTGGTTTTCATTGATGATATTTTGGTGTAGTCAAAGAACGAAGAAGAACATGTCGGGCATTTGCATGTAGTACTTCAACGTCTGCGAGAGCACCACCTTTATGCCAAGTTATCCAAGTGTGATTTTTGGCTAGAGGAAATCAAATTCTTGGGTCACACTATCTCTCAGGCTGGAATTGCTATTGATCCTGATAAAGTGCAAGAGGTGATGAACTGGAAGCCACCAACAACTGTCCATCAGATTCGGAGTTTTCTGGGATTAGCTGGTTATTACCGAAGATTTATTCCGGACTTCTCTCGAATTGCGAAGCCTATAACTGAGTTGCTGAAGAAAGAAGTCAAATTTGTTTGGAGTCAGAAGTGTGAAGATGCCTTCCATGCATTAAGGCAGCATCTGACCACAGCACCAGTATTGGCACAACCCGACAACAGCAAGCCTTTTGATGTATATTGCGATGCCTCTGGCACCGAGCTAGGTTGTGTCTTGATGCAAGACAACCGAGTCATTACTTATGCTTCAAGAGCACTCAGGCCTCATGAGCAAAACTATCCCACTCATGACCTCGAGTTGGCAGCAGTGGTTCATGCATTAATGATGTGGAGGCATTATCTAACGGGAACCCACTGCAACATCTTCACTGATCATAAGAGCCTTAAGTACATCTTTACTCAGGCGGATCTCAACATGAGGCAGAGAAGATGGCTAGAGCTGATCAAGGATTATGACCTGGAGGTACATTATCACCCAGGAAAAGCTAATGTAGTAGCAGATGCCTTGAGTCGGAAGTTGCAATGCAATTGCATTCTGATGGATTCTCGCATTAACACCTTGTGTGATGAGTTGAGCAAGATGCAAATTGAAGTGATTCCTTCTGGTTCTTTGTCTCACATTTCTGTTGAGCCAGCTTTGCAAAACCAGATTATCATGGCCCAGCTCAGTGACAAGGGAGTGCAAATTATCAAGAAGAATCTCCATCAAGAGGTTGAGAAGTATAATTGTTTCTGCCAGGATGAAAAGGGAGTGTTATGGTTCAAAAGCAGATTGGTAATTCCTAAAGATCAGGACCTCAAGAGGAAAATCTTGGATGAGGCTCATCTCTCCAAATTCTCTATGCATCCGGGAAGCACCAAGATGTACCATGATCTGAAGCCTTTATACTGGTGGACCAGAATGAAGAGGGAGATAGCCCAGTATGTATCAGAATGTGACACCTGTCAGAGGATAAAGGCAAGCCACTTGAAATCAGCTGGAGCTTTGCAACCCCTGTCCATACCTTCGTGGAAGTGGGATGACATCAGCATGGATTTCATTGTGGGTCTGCCCAACACCTCTCGTCATCATGATTCGATTTGGGTTATTGTGGACCGACTGACAAAAGTGGCACATTTTCTTCCTGTGCACACCACTGGTAAGGCTCAGAAGTATGCAGAATTGTATATTGACCGGATCGTGTGTTTGCATGGATTACCTCGGACCATTGTTTCTGACCGAGGAGCCCAATTTGTTGCCAGATTTTGGGAACAATTGCAAGAGTCTTTGGGAACCAAGCTAATCAGGAGTTCAGCTTACCACCCACAGGCTGATGGTCAGA
Organism: Zea luxurians; assembly: GCA_029449295.1. Lineage (NCBI taxonomy): Eukaryota > Viridiplantae > Streptophyta > Magnoliopsida > Poales > Poaceae > Zea > Zea luxurians. The sequence continues at coordinate 31,356,990 of JAOPSE010000029.1, read as the reverse complement.
CGGAAAGGGTAAACCAAATCCTGGAGGATATGCTGAGAGCTTGTGCAATCGATAGTGGCAAGAACTGGGATAAGCACCTCTCCTTGGCAGAGTTTGCTTATAACAATAGCTATCAATCTAGCCTAAGGATGGCACCCTTTGAAGCTCTCTATGGAAGAAGGTGTAAGACACCACTCAATTGGTCTCAACCTGGAGAAAGAGAAGTTTTTGGACCTGACTTAGTGACTGAAGCCGAAAGGAAGGTCAAACTAATTAGGAAGAATCTAGAAGCTGCTCAGGCCAGGCAGAAGAGTTACCATGATAAAAGAAGGAAACCTCTGCAGTTCGAGGTGGGAAGTTTTGTATACCTCAAGGTATCACCCACCAAGGGAGTGCAGAGGTTTGGGATCAAGGGCAAGCTAGCCCCTCGTTACATTGGACCTTATGAGATCATAGAAGCATGTGGACCCGTGGCGTACAAGCTGAAGTTACCTTCAAAAATGTCTGCCATTCACAGTGTATTCCCTGTATCTCAACTGAAGAAGTGTGTTCGATTGCCGACCGAGATCATAGCAGAGCCAGAATTGGAGATAGAGCCAGATCTATCGTACCAAGAGTACCCCTCCAAAATTCTGGATTGCAAAGAAAGATCAACTCGGGCTAAATCGATCAAGATGTACAAGGTCCAGTGGAGTAATCACTTAGAGGAGGAAGCTACTTGGGAAACCGAGGAATTCTTGAAATCCAACTTCCACGATTGCCTACCTAGGAAGCTGGTACGTAATCACACCCAACCCCTCCTCCTGCCCTTCGAATCTAATTTTCAAAAATATGATCTTAATTCATAATGAAGTAACTATGAAGTAAAACTTAAAAAGGGCTTCCTTCTGAAGTTGCAAAGAGAATGACATTCGTAGAGCAGTTTTACCCTAATAATAACAATAATCACCCAATTCCTATAAGTCTCACCCTTCGCTTCACCCTAGGAGGACTCTGGCCCGAATCTCAGGACGAGATTCCTTTAAGTGTCACCTAGGGGTTTCTCTTAAAAATGCCAAATCAAGAACCATCATTTTATGTGAACCAAAGTGAGCATGAGCATCAAATTAACTTAAGAATAAAGAATTCACCAAGCATATACTTAAAAGTATCATGATCAAAGCAAATGGGTCTTTCCAAAAGGTAATAATGTTGCAACCCTAATAAACCCTAAGTAAGCCAATTTAAGCATAAAAGGGAATTGGGAGAAGTCATGAGGGGAAATGCAAAAATTTAGATATGATCAAATTACAAAACTTTAGTTCACCAAATAACTAACAAAACATAGTAAGAGAGTTTGGCCTTTTGGTCTTTTTAAAATTCCCAAATCAGCCCTTGAACCATGAACCCTTGGAGAAATTCAGATTTCTGAATTTCTGAAATTCAGACCTCTTTCCAAAGATCAACTGTGTTCTCTGTTTTTCGAAACTCAAAACTAGAAGCTCCAAATATCAAAATTGTGCCAAATTCCCTTGAACACGTCCTGGAAAAGTTTGAACTCAAACCAAATTCATTTGACACGGTTTTGGCGTAGTTTGACCTCGGGACCAGACATTCTGACACTGGCACCTTGGTGACGCTACAACTCCCTGTCCCTAGCCTAAAACCATGCGATGTCCATACACAAAAGACAAAGCAAGGTCAGGTGAACAAATCCTTCACAGCGATCTTGCCCAAATTCGTGAAGATTTGCACCCAACCAGCGCTTGAACATGGGCAGAGGCAACGGGCACACGTGTTCGACCGTGGCTGACACCTCCGGTTCACGCCCGTTCGCGCACCGCGCCTCCCAATGCACGCCCGCACGCGCTCGCCAGTCCACTGCCGCCCGTGCATCGCGCTGTGCCTATAAAGCCTCCCCAGGCGCGCCCCACTTCACCCCGCGCTCACCTTCACCGGCCAGCCCCCTCTCCTTAGCTCCGACAAGCTCAATTCCGCCCGCCATTGCCGCCAGAGCTTCGGCCACCGTGGCCAGCCCACTCCAGCCACCCCCAAGTCGAGCCAGTGCTTCAGCTAGCTCCGCCAGTGGCTCGTGAAGCTTTCCAAGCCCTCGGACCAGGCCGGACTTCACCGGAGGCCCGAGATCGACCTCACCGGACTTCGGTCTTCCGCCGCCGCGCGTGGACAGAGCTAACCGGTGAGTCTTCGTCCAATTCCTTGCACCCATATCTTCTCTGGCATCCCGTGAACCTCTCTGACCCGTCCAATTGAACTATCTCGCCGTGAGCAGGCCGGACTCCTCGCCTCCGACGAGCATCCCCGCCTGCGCGCGTGGACCGACCGACTCCGGCCATCCCCGACGGCGACCCGCACACCGTTGTGATCCCCGAGAGCTCCCCTACGTCCTCGACCACTTCACTGGAGCCATCTCACCGCCGGTAAGCCCCTCCGCCCTTTATTCCGCCGCGGTTACTATTTAAGTTAGGAGAAGGACCTCGGGTTAGGATTTGAAGAACCCGAGGGGTTTTCTGTAACGTCAGTGACCCATGTGAATAGTAGCCTAAGGACTGATCCGTGAAGAAAACTTAAGATACCCGCCAGGGACCCCAGTGCAAAGTGGTTTTCCATTAAATCAATTCTGTTAATCTTTTTAAATGACCAGAGAACTTAGAAATCCCATAACTTAATGAATTCTTAATAAAAAGTTGTCAAACTAATTTTGCTAGCTCCTAAATATTATGAACTATCATTTAAAAATGATAAACCCTATGCTTTCTGTTCTGAATTTTTGAGTTTAAAATTAAAAACAGAAACCTACCAAACCTTGTTTAATTATGGAAAATTAGTTTTTCTTCTGTACTGAACCTAAGAAAATTTGTAGGTATTCAAACCTCATTTAGAAACTGTTTAAAAATAGTAGAAACCCCAGCATTGAAAAATATGATGTAGATATTCATTTAAGGCTATTCTGCCCAAAACTTAGGAAAAATCAGAAAGGCATTAGGAATTCATGAATAGTGAATAAAATTATTTTTCCTAGTTTGCTTAAGTAACAGAGAACCTAGGAAAAATAAAGAGACCATTAGTCCATATCAGTTTTAAATTAGAATGCTTTATTTAGCCTTATTTGAACTGAAAATCAATTATTAGAATTACAAAACTATACCCAAAATGGATAATAAAAATCCAGTGGACTTACAACCACCACAGCCCCACTACAAAAATAATGAACACCTCAGCCCAACATTTTAAGTGAGGAAATTAAATATAAGATGATAATGAAGCATTTTCCAAATAAGTCATGAACAACCCCTAATAATGCAATAATGGGCAACCAAAAATTAGCTAAGTCCATAATGAGATAAACCACCAGAGAAAAATACAAACCCATGAAAAAGGAGCAAACTCTTACCTATTGGTAATGTTTTATGAGAAAGGCCACTAAATTCAAATAATGCATATCACCCCTTCCCTTAAGTAAAAAGATGCCAAACTTCAGAATGATTGCTCTTGCGCAAAAAAAATAACTAAGAAAAATAAGAACTCTGTTGTTTGATATTTTTCAAATATAGTAGTAGTAGAAAGCACCTATTTGGCTAGAAACTTGAGAAAACCATAGAAAAATAATTAAATGGTATTAATGACTAGAAATTTGTATCAAGTCATGTTATAACACCTAAAAGCCAGCAAAAATAAGTTTTAGAGAATTACTCACAATTAAATAATAGTTGTAGTTCAAAGCATCCCTTCTGCCCTAGAATTTAATAATTTTGTCCAGAGAAAACCATTCACTTTCTGATCCCCAAATTTTAAGACAGAGAAACATCCACCAGTACCAAGCCACTATAATTTTTGCAGAATTTTTAGAATTTTATAAAAGCAACTTGTAGTTCAAACCCACTCCAAAACATTTAAGAGAATAAAAGAAAAGGAAAGAAGAAATAAACCCCACCCCAATAAGTCTAACTTGAGTACTTATCAACTCTCACTAAGACTTAAAAGGAATTCAGTGGAACCCCGAAAATAAATCTACCACTTGCCTTAGCTAAGTTTAACCCAATTTACCAAGTATACCACCCAAGGGTCTTACATCAGTAAAGTTAACCTTGTTTAACTCAAAGTAAATCATACACCTCCAAAGTTGTAATTTCTAAAAGCACATATCATATCATGCATATATCTTACGCATTGCATTCATTAGATTGTAATCTTGCCGACGGAGAGTATGTGCTCATCCCCGAGCAAGGACCTGTCCAAGAGGAGGACCAGGAGCAGGCTTCAGAGGCTGCTATTGAGGATCTCCCCGCAGCCCTAGCAATTGAAGGAAAGCCCCGGTTTTATGCATAACCTGTTAATTATGCTATTTTACTACACTTAATGCTTGTAGGATTGTAATGTGCACTTAAGTGTAGGAGTAGCTTGAAACCTCTAGTTGCATGAACTTAGGATTCCTTTTTGAGATGAATACTAGTATGCTAGGTCGAGTAGCTGCTTGCTAATCAGGATCTCGGTAGAAGTCAAGTGATTTTTCTAACACTCGCGCGAGGTCAGGAATTGATTGTATTCATATTGATAACGGGATATATGTTAGTCTATGGACTTGGGTCCAGGGAGGATGCCTTGTCCATGAGACGGGAAAAAGGAATTAAGGATTAATGTGTGGATACCTGAGTCAAGCTTTTGAACATACTAAGCACATGCCGGGAAAAATGGTAACCGGTAAACCTAGTACCTGAGTGAAGCCGGGCGCGAACTTTATCCCTCATGCGACCTGAGACTGGGTCTCCCATGCTAGCTATGGTGGGTACAAGTGCGGTCACTGCACGGCGGCAGCCGGGGTCAGTGGAGCATTGTATGCCAAGGCGGTGAGGCCTGGACGCGAACGGGGAATCGATGGGGACGGTTGTCATGTGTGGGGTCGGAGTACCCCGACATGCCGTGTGTTTAGGTTTACCTTGCAAGGTTAAAACTCGATTCGAATCGTCTGCTTCTCGCAGCTAATGAGACTGCTTGACCCCTTGTACTGCATCGAGTAAGAAGTGAAATGAGGTTACATGAGATAACTTGTTGATTGAACTAAATGCTTGTCACCATGTATGCTTAGAAGGAGCAAATCTAGCTAAGTTAATGATGATAGAAATTGAAAGGCTAAAAATTGATTTTAGAAACAGCTAGTGCTTTTGGCAAACCAAACCCCTCAGCCAAACAGCTGCATAGTCTAGAGGTAGAGGAGTAGACTCCTCACACCGGTTAAGTCTAGCTGAGTATTAGTATACTCAGCCTTGCTTGTGGCATAATTTTTGCAGGTACCATTCAGGAAATTATTGATGGTGTGACTTGGCCTACCACCCTGCCACCGGGTTGGACGGTCGAGTGGGATGTTGCTCCAGCAGGAGAGGAGCACGAGGAGTAGTGGGCTTGGCCTTGCCCATTTCCTCGATACCGACGACGTCGATTATCCGCTGCATTTTATTTTTGTGAACTCTTATTTGCTACTCAAAAACTCCGATTTATGTAATAACTCAGTACTTAATTTGAGGTTTCCTGTTTTATTGTATTTCTTCTGTGACTCACCTTCGAGTGAGATTGTGGAATTTGATCCTGGTTAAGTGGCTCTATCAGACTAGATCTGAGGGACTGACGGGTTATTCCGATTTAAGTGTGTTACAGCCCTGAGGCGTGACTTAGGCACTTAAGCTGGAATAATTTGGGCGGTTCCGCCACAGAAGGCCTGAGCGTACTGCAATACCGTGCGGGTTCCCTGATTGAGTGCCAGAAACTCATTCAGCTTGCGATCAAGAATTCTAGCTGGGATGTGGTGCCCTCTGAAAGCAGTCTTGAATTCATCCCAAGACACTTCATGACCAGCAGGTAGCATAGCACGGAAGTGGTCCCACCAAGTCCGAGCAGGGCCACGAAGCTGCTGCACGGCGAAGCAAGTCTTGGTATCATCAGGGCAGTCTCCCGTGAGGAGGGGAAACTTGGATTCCACGACGCGTAGCCACACGTCGACATCCAACGGATCCTCTGCCTTGGTGAACAAGGGCGGTTGTGTACTCAGGAACTCCTGGTAGGTTGTCGCTGCCGGAGGTCGCTGCGGCTGGCCTCCACCATACTGCTGAGGGTGGGGCTAGCGCTGCAAGAGCTGTCGCAGAATCTCATTCTGCTGGGCCATCAGTTCCTGCACTATGGGAGCTGGAGGAGGTGGCGGGGGAACTTGCTCGTTATGCCCGCGACGCTGCCTCGCTGCCATATGAAAACAGAGATTATCGTCATTGTTATCACAAGTTTGAACGACATGCTATTATCTTATATGGAAAGAAATTGCCATAATCATAACATTAAGTTCGAATGACGATAACATGGTTACAAACATCCCACAGATCTCAAAAGTTCGCAAGGATTACATCATTTAGGGGAAAGTACCCGTAAGCCTAGTCCAAAATCTACCATCACTAAGCTTGCATAGGTTTCTATCCGCCTAAAGTGTCAAAGCGACTGATCAACCCTGAGCGGTGGAAGCGACACTAGATGCGGGTGAAGGGGGCATCATGGAGATAGTCCCATTGGCACCAGGGGCTGGTCCTAACTCCTCGGGAGCCTCTTCTCCCTCGCTTCCGGCCCCATTGGCCTCCATCTCTAAGTGGTGCATGTCCAGGTGGTTATTAGCTTCTTCGAGTTCCCGCTGCACATCATGGAGCTGATTCTCCAAGATATCAATAGTGTTGTCTCGGATCTCCACCTGCTGCTCCAAGGTGGTGATGCGCTGGCTCAGCCTTTCCGCCTGCAGGTCCTTCTCCACCAACTCGGAGCACAAGTCGACCACAATGTCTTCTGGGTTGTCAAGGGTGAACTTGGTGGTTTGAGCGAGGTTAGCAAGATGTGCCATAGTGTCGCTCTGCAGGGCCTGAAGGCGGTACAACGCACTCATGCACTGAACAGTGACCCTCCCAACCATGTCGGGATACATCGCCCACACATCCTTCACATGGCTCACACGGTTGCACCATATTGGGTCATCCTTCTTCTCAGCAGGGAAGAGTCCCAAGGGGTGCATCACCATCTCCAGGGGATGGTAGCCACAGAAAGTCGTCAGAGTCTTCATGGCTACTGCTTCAGTGGTGTCGTCCGTCCTAAATTCAATCGTCTCGGAGTCAAGAGAACGCCAACCTGGCTGAAGGGGATGAGCCTCCAAAGTCAGCCAGACTCGGCAACATGGTACCCGATGCTCCTCGTACAGCCGCACCGTGTACAAAGGGGGCGTAGGGTAACCGGCGGAGTTAAGCACTTCCCACAAGATGGAAGGAAAGCCATCGTGAGAAAGGAAGTCAGAGCTGAAACGAGTGTCTCCTCCACTGGCGGGGTAGGTGAGGTCATCTGCGGAAGGGTATCAGATGTAAAGATTATGGTGGAAGGAAGAAAATAAAAGAGCCTGGATGGTTAAAAAGGAAGCGGGTTAGCTCATATTTTTACCTCTTTAATTTTTTTAATCCTGTTAGGGTTATTGTGGGGGCCTTCGGCTTCCGTAGGTCCTCAAAAACATGATTTAACAATATTTCTGGAGTACAATATGTGAACAGGTATCTTCAGACATGAGTTAAAACCACAACATGAAGAAGCACAGAAGGGGTACGAAGGATGGCGCGGAGCCGAAGCTGTGTGTAGAAGAGCTTCGGCATGATAACGGAAAGGGAAACCGACTTAAAGATGAAAAGGCTATTTAGACCTTGATGAATTATTATAGAGTTATCAGCAGATGTAAAGGGCATAGGTGTAAATTTACATGGATTACGTCCTGTGCCTATAAATAGATGAACAGTAACCCTGTACTGTTCACGCTGACTTGGCATTTGCTTTTGCGTCACGCTTGTACTTTTACCTTCTCTCAAGTCAGAGGTACATTTGTAACCCGATGTCATTCCTATTTTTCTATAGCAATAAAATAGAAATGAGTTGATAATAACACATAACTGTTTATGTTATCTTTTATATTCCATGTAATTCCTTCTTCATTATGATATGTAATGTTTATGAAGGTATGTCCTTCATAACCTTCGTCCGAAAATCATTATATCCCAAGTGAAATAATGCTTCGAAGGACGAAGGACTTTAACGTTTAACATTTTCTATGTTGCCTTGTTCTTAACTCATAGCATTTGAGAACAAGTCCCCAACATTGGCGCCCACCTTCGGTGAACTCACTTCCACTTTTTGAGTTTCGAACACCTTCGGCAAGCATCGACCTTCGTCATGCCACCAAAGAAAGCTTCAGCAATAGGGGCTGCAGCTCTGCAACTGCTGGATCCGAACTAGGAGACCCTTTCTCTTCGAGAGACCCGAAGCCAGAAGAGGAAGGCCACCAGTCCAACGCCCCAGGAGGACGACTTGGACCAAGAGATCAGGAATATGGAGATGCTCCATTAGCAAGTACAAAGGAAGAAGGAAAAGATGGCTCGGCTAGCTGATCTACAAAGGCAGATAGACAAAGCCTCTCAAGAAGTTCGTCATCTTGCTCAAGACAAGCGGAACCGAAGGCCTCAACACAGAGAGCTTCATCAAGAGGGCTTCTTCAACGAGGATGACTGGTATGAGGATTTCCATCATGGAAATTTTGCTTTTGATGATGCTTCTCCTTTGTCAGCAGAACTGCAGGCTACACCTTGGCCTCCATCTTACAAGCCATCCCAGCTCCCCATGTATGACGGACACTCAGATCCGAAGCAGTTTCTGATGAGTTACGAAGCAACAATATCTTCCTATGGTGGCAACACAGCGGTCATGGCGAAATCTTTCGTCATGGCAGTCAAAAATGTTGCACAAACCTGGTACTCCTCTCTTCGGCCAGGAATAATCACATCATGGCAAAAGCTGAAGGACATGCTGGTCACCAGTTTTCAAGGGTTTCAGACGAAGCCAGTTATCGCTCAAGCTTTGTTCCAGTGCACGCAAGATCAAGAAGAATACCTCCAAGCGTATGTCCGAAGGTTCTTGCGCCTGAGGGCACAAGCACCTATAGTGCCCAATGAAATTGTCATTGAGGCCATGATTAAGGGGCTTCGGCCAGGACCTTCAGCCTAATACTTTGCCAGGAAGCCACCTCAGACCCTGGAGAAATTGCTTCAGAAGATGGATGAATACATCCGCGCTGACAATGACTTTCGACAGAGAAGGGAGGAAGCTTACAGGTTCTCCGAAATGGCCAGGGGAATCCATCCTAGGCATGTCAGATCAACCCATTCCACTCAAAATGACGACAGGGGAAGTCAGCAGCAGAGGCCGCAATATTCTTTTCAGGCTTCGTGGCAGCAAGAGAGCTATCCTCGGCCCCCAGCTCCAAGGGGCAGAGGCGCCAGGGGCTTCGGAGGAAGGTTTGGGGATCAGCCCAGAAAAATTTATTGCCTATTCTGTGGTGAGGACAAGGGCCACACTACCAGGATGTGCCATGTCACCATCCAGAAACAGAAAGAGATAGCAGAAGTTGCAGCCCAACAGAGCCAGCCGAAGCAAGTTATGCATACTGCTTCGTACCACTCACCGTATATTCCAGAGTATCTGGGTAACCACCCTGCAGCTTTTGTTGCTTCGGCAAGCCAACCTCAGGCATCTTAGCAACTGCCTCCACCTCCACCACCAATGCAACGAGGCCAGCAGCCAGAAGGGAGTCAGCACACTCACCACAAACGAGACTTCAGAGAGGAGTCTGAAGCACGCACAGTCAATAGTACTGTGCCAGAATCGAAGCATATCTACTAACAAATATCCTACCTTAGCAACAGTTTTTGCATTCAGTATCATTTTCTTTTTAATAAGGAACAATTATTGAAAGCCTAAGTGTTTTTTGTCGTTTTCAATTTCTTGTAATAGTTTCGTTTTTGCCATAGTAAAAATATACCTTCTCCACAGAATAATGGAGTTGCCGAAGCATAAGAACTTATGGTTACAAGGAAAACCTCTGAAATAACAAAAAGTCGTTCTAAGGAGCACAGCGTAAGTTTCCTGAAGCAACAAAAAGTCGTTCCTAAGGGAGCGCAGCGTAAGTTTTCTGCTCAAAAGTCGTTCCAAAGGGAATGCAGAGCTTACAGCGAAAAATAAATGCTGATACCGCTGAAGTAAAAGGCGAAGAAGCTCCTAAGGGAGGCTTACAGCGAAAAATAAACGCTGATACGCCGAAGTAAAAGGCGAAGAAGCTCCTAAGGGAGGCTTACAGCGAAAAGTCAGCGCTGATCTTCGGGACAAATATCATTTTGCATAACATCACATCATCACATCATTTGCATAGCATAACATCATACATCATATTGCATTAATAACGCAAGAAGGGTGTTCAACGTTGATCTTCGGAGATTGATTCGAAGAAGTAGTGCCAAGGCACAAAATAATTATTGAAGAAGCATACCTTCGTCAAACTATAAAATGAAAAGATCCATTGTTTACTGATTTTCCGAAGATTGGATGTTTCTACGAAATATGGATATTCTTCACGAAGCATGAAAAGAAGGGAAGGTGTTTTTTCGCCGAAGGCTCAAAAACGGTATGTATATAAAGTTTCATGCATCGTAAAGAATTAAGTTACAAGCAACTTATATATTACATTCAAAGTTATAAAAATATTACACACTTTGTTCAGCAAATATTACATTCCAAATGTTTTTACAATAACAACTATTCTTCTTTCAAAACTGCTTCCGCAGCTTCGTTCAACAGTCGAGAAACAGCTTCATCTAAAATACTTCAGCCATTTTAGTAATTTCTTCCTCCCTTTTTGCTTCTGGGTCGGCCGTTGGCTCGAAGGGCTCTGGGGAAGAAGATAGCTTAGCTGCGATAGAAAACGTAAATAAGTTTGAAGTCACAAAAATAAAACATAAAGTTAGAAGTCATTAAACAATACCTATCCTCCTTTCTAGTTCCGCAGTTTTTTCAGATGCCTTCATCACTTATTTTGCATCATGAGAATCTTTTTCACTCTTTTTTATTATCTCGTGTGCCTTCTTTCGGCCGCCATTCTCCCAGATGTCAGTAAAGAATCTTCCGCCCACTAAGCTGGCTTCGGCCGAAGGGTCTTTTGTATCTTCAATATTTAAAGTAGCTTCGGCTTGAGCCAAAGTTTTCACATGGTCGCAGCCTGATTTCTCCAAAATAGCCACGATTCCTGGGGCACCTGAGAAAGCGCAGATATCCCCGTGACCACTCAAAACTTCCTCAAAAGCATCAGCTTCGTTGCTGATCCAATCAATTGGGCCTTCAGGATCACCTCTCACAAAGTTGTCTTCGTTAGAGAGTGTGCTAACATTGGCGAAGCTAGTTTTTATTTTCTTAACACACTCTATAGACTTTTCATAACACCTTTCCTTAGATGCACGAAGTTCTTCAACGTTTTTCTCTAAATGATTTGTCTATTGTTCACTAATTTCTCGTTTAGCTTCTGCAACTGCGTATTTTTCTTTAGCTTCAGCTAGCTGTTTCCGAAGATCCTCAATTTCGTGCTTCTAGGACTCAGCTTGGGTTTTGGAAGCAGCCTCGTATTCTTTTATTTTATTCACCAATGAATTTAATATTTTATCTTTCTCAAGACCTTCGTTCCTTAGCTCAATTACTTCGGAACGAAGGTTGTTTAAAGCCATGGTGCACCCTTCATCTTCGGCACTTTTTTGCGCTTTAAGGGCATTGCTGAAAATAAGGCCCTGCAAAAGGAATGTGATATTAATAAATAAAAACACGAATTTCTAACCATGCAAAAAGTGTATTTTCTCACCTTTAAGCTGTTATATGCTAAACTGTCGGCCAATTCATCTTTTGACAAAACTGAAAGCCCATCTTCTAGAGTTGGGAATCCGAAGCTTCTTGCGATCTCCCGGCAGACAGAGATCTCCTTGCTGTCTGGGAGACAGTACAAGAAGTCCTCTTCTCCACTGTCATTGAATATCAACGCCCCTTTCGGATATTTTAACTTCTGGGCGTAATGATGAGCTTCTCGTTTTTCATCTTCAGTTAGTATTTTGCCCGAAGCATGTCGCACAATATAATCAGGAAATTTGGAAGGTGCTTCAGGAGTTGAAAAAGAGTTTTTTTAGACAGAATTTGCTTTAAAGTTTCCTTTTTACTTTCTCTTTCGGTTTCCAAGGATTTTTCTTTGGCAGACTCTGAAGGTCTAGTTTTGATTTCAGCCTGGTGCTTTGTAGTTTCGCCTCTAGAGGCTGTTGTTTCAGTTTGTGCTTTTTGAGCTTCGGCAACTTTTTTCGGCGTAGAGCTTGAAGACTTTATTGTCTCCAGTACATCCAAAACATTAACCATCCTTTTCCTTTTGGGGGTCATAGCCGGCCCCTTCTGAGCTTGTGGCACTACAACTTCTGCTGAAGGGTTTAAAATTTCTAATATTTTTGACCCTTCAGCTTTTGACTCTTCAGTTCTTTCAGCTTTCGGCATTGCAGACAGCTCTTTAGCTTTTTGCGCAGGTATAGGTTTTTTGGCTTCTGTAGCCGAAGAAGCCTCGCCGACAAACTCAGGCACTGTGGCCGGCTCAATATAGCGTGGCCGGAGCGTAAGAACCTTTATCTTTTTTCTCTTCGGCGTTGGCTCAATAGGAGCGGCCGAAGCAACTTCCTTCACAGAAGCTGTACCTTTTCTTTTTTGACCCCGTATTGGGTAACGGTAGTCAAGATAAACAAATCTGATAGCATCGAAAACTCTGTTCAGCCTCTTCTTTTTCTGGCCTCTGAAGGCCGCTGACCACAAAGATAGAGCAGGACTACGGCGGTGACACTGAGCAGGACGATGGAGATCGCCGTGGTCGTGCACGCCGTGTGGTTCGTCATCCCCCTAATGACTTATTTTCTAAGATTAAATTTAAAAATCCACCTTTTAATGGATCCTGCTGCATATCTTGATTGGGAGTTAGAGGTTGAACAAAAATTTTCATGCCATGATATTGTTGCACATTCTCAGGTTAAAGCTGCTATTAGTGAATTTACTGATTTTGCTTTAATTTGGTGGCGTGAGTATAAAATGAAACATCCCACTGCCATTCCAAACACTTGGGATCAGTTGAAAGCTGCGATGCGACATCGATTTGTGCCTTTGTATTATGTTCGTGATTTGGTTAATAAAATGCAGCGTTTTCAGCAAGGTTCTCAATCTGTTGAGGACTATTTTCAGGAGTTACAAAAAGGTATGATTCGTTGTGGGATATTGGAGGACAACGACGCTGCTATGGCACGTTTTCGTGGTGGTTTAAACCGCGAAATCCAGGATATACTTGATTATAAGGAATATTATGATATGACTACTTTATTTGAATATGCTTGCAAAGCTGAACGTGAAGTGGAGGGACGCCGCTCGAAGACATATTCTAACCCTTTTGCAGGACGAAGCTCGACATCCACCTCAGCACCAGTTCCCCCTGCGCCATCCACGTCCACCACTACTCCACGCAAGAAGACGACCAAACTAGCCAGCACTGCCCCACCCATAGGTCGTACACGGGATATTCAGTGTCATCGCTGTAGAGGATTTGGCCATGTGATTCGGGACTGCCCAAACAAGCGCACTTTACTCATTCGTGACGATGGTGAGTACTCTTCCGCTAGTGATTCTGAAGAAATTGAACATGCACTACTTGCCACTAACCATGCAGCTCAGGCGGAGGTACATGTCAACCCGGGCGACGCTGATAGGTATGAAAGTCTTGTTGTGCAACGTGTTCTTAGTACACAGGTCGCTTTGCCCGAGAAGAATCAGCGACACACTCTGTTCCATACAAAGGGTGTTGTGCAGGAGCGGTCGATTCGCATCATTATCGACAGCGGCAGTTGCAACAATTTGGCGAGTACCATGTTGGTCGAAAAGTTGTCGTTACCCACTCGTAAGCATCCAAACCCATATCACATTCAATGGCTTAATGATGGTGGTAAAATAAAAATCACGCGTTCCGTGCGTGTTCCTTTCTCCATGCGTGCTTATTCTGATTTTGTTGATTGTGATGTTATTCCCATGGAAGCATGCTCTTTGTTACTTGGTCGACCATGGCAATATGATACTGATAGCTTGCATCATGGTTGTTCGAATCATTATTCTTTCATTTTTAATGGTCAGAAAGTAATTATACATCCAATGACACCTGAACAAATTGTTAAAGATGATCTTGCCCGAGCTGCTATAACTGCTAAACAACTTGATCCATCGCCCTCTGTTCCTTCTGAAATCAAGTTGAAGGCTCCTGTTTTACTTACTACACGTGCTGATTTTGATGATCTACACGGTGCTCATTTGCCATGGTATGCACTTGAATGCTCTAGTGTCCTCATTTCACTTGATGATGCACCATCTTTGGCTATGCCCCCTATGGTTACTAACTTTTTGCAGGAGTACGCTGATGTCTTTCCCAAAGACTTACCACCGGGTCTCCCACCGCTTCGTGGCATTGAGCACTAGATCGACCTCATCCCCGGTGTACAGCTTCCGAACCGCGCACCGTACCGTACAAATCCAGATGAGACGAAGGAGATTCAGCGCCAGGTACAGGCGTTGCTTGACAAGGGATACATTCGTGAGTCTCTTAGCCCTTGCTCTGTTCCTGTGTTACTTGTTCCCAAGAAAGATGGGTCATGGCGTATGTGTGTAGACTGTCGTGCTATTAATAACATCACTATTGGTTATCGATATCCTATACCACACCTTGATGATATGCTAGATGAGCTTAGTGGTGCCATTATTTTCACTAAGATTGATTTGCGTAGTGGTTACCACCAGATTAGAATGAAACTGGGTGATGAATGGAAAACGGCTTTTAAAACGAAATTTGGTTTATATGAATGGTTGGTTATGCCGTTTGGATTGACTAATGCTCCCAGCACTTTTATGTGAGTGATGAATGAAGTTCTGAGGCCCTTCATAGGATTGTTTGTGGTTGTTTATTTTGATGATATCCTTATTTACAGCAAATCTAAGAACGAGCATTTGGAACATTTAAGTGTTGTTTTTGATGCATTGCGTGCTGCCCAGTTATTTGCTAACATGGAAAAATGCATCTTTTGCACACGACGTGTCTCGTTTCTTGGTTATGTTGTTACTCCATAGGGCATTGAGGTGGATAGCAGCAAGATTGCTGCCATTCGGGAGTGGCCTACACCGACGATGGTCACACAAATTCAGAGCTTTCTTTGACTTGCCGGTTTCTACCGCATATTTGTTCGTGATTTTAGCTCCATTGCAGCGCCTCTACTTGAGCTCACAAAGAAAGATGTGTCGTTTGCTTGGTGTGATTCGCAGGAGGTAGCGTTCAGCACTTTGAAAGATATGTTAACCCAAGCTCCCTTATTGCAATTGCCTGATGTTAATAAAGGGTTTGAGCTTGAATGCGATGCTAGCGGTATTGGGCTAGGTGCTGTTTTGTTACAAGAAGGAAAACCAGTTGCTTATTTTAGTGAAAAATTGAGCGGTGCTAGTCTGAAATATTCTACTTATGATAAGGAGCTTTACGCTTTAGTGCGCACTTTACATACATGGCAGCACTATCTTTGGCATCGTGAGTTCATAATTCATTCTAATCATGAGGCTTTAAAACATATTCGTACCCAAACAAATCTGAACCGTCATCATGCTAAATGGGTAGAATTCATTGAGTCTTTTCCTTACATTATTAAACACAAGAACGGGAAGGACAATGTTATTGCTGATGCTTTGTCTCGTCGCTATACCATGTTGTCACAGTTAGATTTTAAAATCTTTGGTTTGCACACTGTGAAAGATCAATATGTTGACGATGCTGATTTTAAAGATGCTTTCAGCCATTGTATTAATGGGAAACCATGGGGCAAATTTCACATACAGGATGGGTTCCTGTTTCGCGCTAACAAGCTGTGTGTTCCAGCAAGCTCGGTTCGTCTTTTGTTGTTACAGGAAGCGCATAGAGGCAGTCTCATGGGGCACTTTGGCATCTACAAGACACATGAGGTGTTGGCTGCCCACTTTTTTTGGCCTCGGATGCGCGCTGATGTTGAGCGCCTTGTTGCACGCTGCACTACTTGTCAGAAAGCTAAGTCACGGTTGAACAACCATGGTTTGTATATGCCTTTGCCTGTTCCTACTTCCCCTTGGATTGATATTTCGATGGATTTTGTTTTGAGATTCCCTAGAACTAAGAAGGGGAGGGATAGCATTTTTGTGGTTGTTGATCGATTCTCCAAAATGGCTCATTTCATACCTTGTCATAAGACTGATGATGCTAGCAATGTTGCTGAATTATTTTTTAGCGAGATTATTCGTTTGCACGGTATTCCCAATACAAGAGTCTCGGATCGTGATGCTAAGTTTCTGAGTCATTTTTGGAGATCTCTGTGGAATAAATTGGGAACTAAATTGCTGTTTAGCACCACTTGTCACCCTCAGAATGATGGTCAAACTGAGGTAGTTAATCGAACTTTGTCTACCATGCGTAGGGTTGTTTTAGACAAAAATTTGAAACGTTGGGAGGATTGCTTGCCTCATGTTGAGTTTGCTTATAATCATGCAACATATTCTTCTACAAAGATGTGCCCTTTTCAAATTGTTTATGGTTACATTCCTAGGGCGCCTATTGCTTTGTTTTCGCTTGATGCTGCGGACGCCCCACACATAGATGCTGTTGCACATGTTGAACAAACGATTAACCTCCATGAACAAACTCAACAAAACATTGCTGCTACTAATGCAAAAAATCAGGTTGCTGGTAGTAAAGGAAGAAAACTTGTTACTTTTGAGCCAGGTGATATGGTTTGGTTGCACTTGAGAAAGGATCGGTTTCCTACTTTGCGCCGTTCTAAATTAATGCCTCGTGCTGCTGGTCCTTTTAAGGTTCTAACAAAGATTAATGATAATGCTTATATCCTTGACCTGCCTGCAGAATTTGGTGTTTCCACTAGTTTTAATGTTGCAGATTGAAACCATATATGGCCGAGGATGAGGAGTTGCCGTCGAGGACGACATCACTTCAAGAAGGGGAGGATGATGAGGACATCACTATGAGTACGACTACACCAGCAGCATCTCCACATCAAGCGCCACTTCCTTCATTAGCTGGGCCAATCACTCGGGCCCATGCCAGAGATCTTAACTTCGTCATGCTACTGAAGAATGAGGGCCCAGAAGAATAGACGACCAGCCCAACTGCGGCCCATAGTGGACGACCTAGGGTTGGCCGCCCCTAGGGGCTGCGCCCCCTCTCTCTATTTATATAGGAGCTGCGCCTCCTTTGTTCTTCGAGTTTTGTTTTACATCTAGCTTTAGCTACCCCAGAACACGCACAAATACGTGTTGTCCTCTGTGATTCAGAACTCCACCTCGAGTGATATTAAGATTGCTCGCATCTTTTTCTTGTTCGTTCTTCGATTGCGCACAGGAAACGATCTTCGTGATCAGACCGATCTCGCATCAGCAAGGTCGGTAACCATTGGAAGTTGGTTCAGCGATTGCATTGGCGCTTCGGGATCGCTCGTCTTAGTCGGATCGTGAGGGTCTACTTCCACCAAATCGAAATTATCTCCACTCACCGAAAGATCGGGCACTCCAACTCTATCAACTACTTTAGGTCCAAAACTCATGTTTGGGGTGGTTTCACGCAATTTCGTTGCCGCACGTCACCAATTCCGAAAACAGGTGTCGGGGGTGCATACAAGCACGAGTTTTTGCCACCGGAACCATTTCTTCGTTTTTCGCAACGAACATGCCCAATCCACTACTTTAGGTCCAAAACTCATGTTTGGGGTGGTTTCGCGCAATTTCATTGCCGCACGTCACCCATTCCGAAAACGGGTGTTGGGTGCATACAAAGCATGAGTTTTCGCCACCGGAACCATTTCTTCGTTTTTCGCAACGAACATGCCCAATCCGCTACATTAGGTCCAAAACTCATGTTTGGGGTGGTTTCGCGCAATTTCGTTGTCGCACGTCACCCATTCCGAAAACGGGTGTCGGGGTGCATACAAAGCACGAGTTTTCGCCACTGAAACCATTTCTTCGTTTTTCGCAACGAACATGCCCAATGACTTTAGGTCCAAAACTCATGTTTGGGGTGGTTTGGCATAATTTCGTTGCCGCACGTCACCCATTCCAAAAACGGGTGTCGGGGTGCATACAAGCACGAGTTTTTGCCACCGGAACCATTTCTTCGTTTTTCGCAACGAACATGCCCAAACCACTACTTTAGGTCCAAAACTCATGTTTCGGGTGGTTTCGCGCAATTTCTTTGCCGCACGTCACGAATTCCGAAAACGGGTGTCGGGGTGCATACAAAGCACGAGTTTTCGCCACCGGAACCATTTCTTCGTTTTTCGCAACGAACATACCCAATCCACTACTTTAGGTCTAAAACTCATATTTGGGGTGGTTTCGCGCAATTTCGTTGCCGCACGTCACCCATTCCGAAAACGGGTGTCGGGGTGCATACAAAGCATGAGTTTTCACCACCGGAACCATTTCTTCGTTTTTCTAAACGAACATTCCTAATCCACTAGTTTAGGTCCAAAACTCATGTTTGGGGTGGTTTCGCGCAATTTCGTTGTCGCACGTCACCAACTCCGAAAACGGGTGTCGAGGTGCATACAAGCATGAGTTTTTGCCACCGGAACCATTTCTTCATTTTTCGCAACGAACATGCCCAATCCACTACTTTAGGTCCAAGACTCATGTTTGGGTGGTTTTGCGCAATTTCGTTGCCGCACGTCACCCATTCCGAAAATGGGTGTCGGGTGCATACAAAGCATGAGTTTTCGCCACCGGAACCATTTCTTCGTTTTTCGCAACGAACATGCCCAATCCACTACTTTAGGTCCAAAACTCATGCTTCGGGTGGTTTCGCGCAATTTCTTTGCCGCACGTCACCAATTCCGAAAACGGGTGTCAGGTTGCATACAAGCACGAGTTTTTGCCACCGGAACCATTTTTTCGTTTTTCGCAACGAACATGCCCAATCCACTACTTTAGGTCCAAGACTCATGTTTGGGGTGGTTTCGCGCAATTTCGTTGCCGCACGTCACCAATTCCGAAAACGGGTGTCGGGTGCATACAAAGCATGAGTTTTCGCCACCGGAACCATTTCTTCGTTTTTCGCAACGAACATGCCCAATCCACTACTTTAGGTCCAAAACTCATGTTTGGGGTTGTTTCGCACAATTTCGTTGCCGCACGTCACCCATTCCGAAAACTGGTATCGGTGCATACAAAGCATGAGTTTTCGCCACCGGAACCATTTCTTCGTTTTTCGCAACGAACATGCCCAATCCACTACTTTAGGTCCAAAACTCATGTTTGGGGTGGTTTCGCGCAATTTCGTTGTCGCACGTCACCCATTCCGAAAACGGGTGTCGGGCTGCATACAAAGCACGAGTTTTCGCCACTGAAAACATTTCTTCATTTTTCGCAACGAACATGCCCAATGACTTTAGGTCCAAAACTCATGTTTGGGGTGGTTTGGCATAATTTCGTTGCCGCATGTCACCCATTCCGAAAACGGGTGTCGGGGTGCATAAAAGCACGAGTTTTTGCCACCGGAACCATTTCTTCGTTTTTCGCAACGAACATGCCCAATCCACTACTTTAGGTCCAAAACTCATGTTTCAGGTGGTTTCGCGCAATTTCTTTGCCGCACGTCACCAATTCCGAAAACGGGTGTCGAGGTGCATACAAAGCACGAGTTTTTGCCACCGGAACCATTTCTTCGTTTTTCTAAACGAACATGCCTAATCCACTACTTTAGGTCGAAAACTCATGTTTGGGGTGGTTTCGCGCAATTTCGTTGCCGCACGTCACCGACTCCGAAAACCGGTGTCGGGGTGCATACAAGCACGAGTTTTTGCCCTCGGAACCATTTCTTTTTTTCGCAACGAACATGCCCAATCCACTACTTTAGGTCCAAGACTCATGTTTGGGGTGGTTTCGCGCAATTTCGTTGCCGCACGTCACCCATTCCGAAAATGGGTGTCGGGTGCATACAAAGCATGAGTTTTCGCCACCGGAACCATTTCTTCGTTTTTCGCAACGAACATGCCCAATCCACTACTTTAGGTCCAAAACTCATGTTTGGGGTGGTTTCGCGCAATTTCGTTGTCGTACGTCACCCATTCCCAAAACGGGTGTCGGGGTGCATACAAAGCACGAGTTTTTGCCACCGGAACCAATTCTTCGTTTTTCGCAACGAACTTGCCCAATCCACTACTTTAGGTCCAAAACTCATGTTTGGGGTGGTTTCGCGCAATTTCGTTGCCGCACGTCACCAATTCCGAAAACGGGTGTCGGGGTGCATACAAGCACGAGTTTTTGCCACCGGAACCATTTCTTCGTTTTTCGCAATGAACATGCCCAATCCACTACTTTAGGTCCAAAACTCATGTTTGGGGTGGTTTCGCGCAATTTCGTTGCCGCACGTCACCCATTCCGAAAACGGGTGTCGGGGTGCATACAAAGCACGAGTTTTCGCCACCGGAACCATTTCTTTGTTTTTCGCAACGAACATGCCCAATCCACTACTTTAGGTCCAAAACTCATGTTTGGGGTGGTTTCGCGCAATTTCGTTGCCGCACGTCACCCATTCCGAAAACGGGTGTCGGGGTGCATACAAAGCACGAGTTTTTGCCACCGGAACCATTTCTTCGTTTTTCGCAACGAACATGCCCAATCCACTACTTTAGGTCCAAAACTCATGTTTGGGGTGGTTTCGCGGAATTTCGTTGCAGCACGTCACCAATTCCAAAAACGGGTGTCGGGGTGCATACAAAGCACGAGTTTTTGCCACCGGAACCATTTCTTCGTTTTTCGCAACGAACATGCCCAATCCACTACTTTAGGTCCAAAACTCATGTTTGGGGTGGTTTCGTGCAATTTCGTTGCCGCACGTCACCAATTCCAAAAACGGGTGTCAGGGTGCATACAAGCACGAGTTTTTGCCACCGGAACCATTTCTTTGTTTTGCGCAATGAACATGCCCAATCCACTACTTTAGGTCCAAAACTCATGTTTGGGGTGGTGTCGCGCAATTTCGTTGCCGCACATCACCCATTCCGAAAACGGGTGTCGCGGTGCATACAAAGCACGAGTTTTCGCCACCGGAACCAATTCTTAGTTTTTCGCAACGAACTTGCCCAATCCACTACTTTAAGTCGAAAACTCATGTTTGGGGTGGTTTTGCGCAATTTCGTTGTCGCCCGTCACCAATTCCGAAAACGGGTGTCGGGGTGCATACAAGCACGAGTTTTTGCCACCGGAACCATTTCTTCGTTTTTCGCAATAAACATGCCCAATCCACTACTTTAGGTCCAAAACTCATGTTTGGGGTGGTTTCGCGCAATTTTGTTGCCGCACGTCACCCATTCCGAAAACGGGTGTCGGGGTGCATACAAAGCATGAGTTTTCGCCACCGGAATCATTTCTTCGTTTTTCGCAACGAACATGCCCAATCCACTACTTTAGGTCCATAACTCATGTTTGGGGTGATTTCGCGCAATTTCGTTGCCGCACGTCACCCATTCCGAAAACGGGTGTCGGGTGCATACAAAGCATGAGTTTTCGGCACCAGAACCATTTCTTCGTTTTTCGCAACGAACATGCCCAATCCACTACTTTAGGTCCAAAACTCATGTTTGGGGTGGTTTCGCGCAATTTCGTTGTCATACGTCACCCATTCCCAAAACGGGTGTCGGGGTGCATACAAAGCACGAGTTTTTGCCACCGGAACCAATTCTTCGTTTTTCGCAACGAACTTGCCCAATCCACTACTTTAGGTCCAAAACTCATGTTTGGGGTGGTTTCGTGCAATTTCGTTGCCGCACGTCACCCATTCCGAAAATGGGTGTCGGGGTGCATACAAAGCACGAGTTTTCGCCACCGGAACCATTTCTTCGTTTTTCGCAACGAACATGCCCAATCCACTACTTTAGGTCCAAAACTCATGTTTGGGGTTGTTGGGGACTTTTTCTCAAATGCTAAGAGTTAAGAACAGGGCAACATAAAATGTGTTAAATATTAAAGTCCTTCGTCCTTCAAGACATTATGTCCCTTCGGATATAATGAATTCCGGACGAAGGTTATGAAGGAAAAACCTTCGTAAGCACAATAGATGATAAGGAAGAATTCATATGCGAAATACGAAGAATAATATAGATATTATCACCAACTTATTTTTATTTGCATTATCATATCCAGAATAACAAATTATAAATGTACCTTCGGTTTGACGGAAAGTAAAGGTACAGGCGTGATGCAAAAAGCGAATGCCAAGTCAGCGTGAACAGTACGGGAGTACTGTTCAACCATTTATAGGCAAGGGACACAGTCCATGTACAATTACATCCATGCCCTTTACATTTGCTAATAACTCTATAGTAATTCTTCGAGGTCTAATTTGCCTTTTCATCTTCAAGTTGGTTCCCCTTTTCTGCTATCATGCCGAAGCTTTCCCGCGCACAGCTTCGTGATCATCTAGACCTTCGTCATAATCTCGTTCAGGCTTCGTCCTGATTGTGCTCTTGTATGCTCACGATCCGATTCCGAAGATACTTGCCCACATATTTCACTTGGAAAACATTGTCAAATCATGTTTTTGAGGACCTTCGAAAGCCGAAGGCCCCCAACAGTAGCCCCTCACAATATTTATTTGCTAGGATGATAAATTCATATTGCGACATGGACGAAGGCCTTAAGCTGAAGGTCCGAAAAAACACCTTCCCTTTGCTAGAATAGCAACAGTCATTGACAAGCGGGACCCTCCAATTTTCAACACACTAGGTGTATAAATAAGAGCCCACCACGAGTTTATTTGGCACGCTTTCTTGCCATCTGCTTTTGCTCACTCGACTTTTAGCCCTTGCGCAACAACACTTGCTTGGCTTTTTAAATTTTTAGGCTTCGGTTTCGAGAGCACTTTCTCAGCATTTTCGAAGATGTCTGAAGATAAGAAGGTTGTTGCTGAATCAAAGCTGAGCCTGTCTGAGGAGATGCATCTCGGCTTTCTTCAATCAATAGCAAAGACAAATACAGAGAAGATTACTAGGGAGATTTTAGAGGGTTTGTCTGAAGACACTGGTGACAGTGACAGTTATGATATGGATAGTGGTGGTGAAGATTCCGAAGTTTGACCTTGGCGACCAAGCCATGCGGTTTTTGGTAAATCAAGTATTAAACAAAGCCACCTTGCCAATTTGAGGGGTAGATATTTTCGGGACCTGTCTATTGTGAGGGCTGACGAAGGAGAGAAAACCTGTCCGACTCCCGAAGATAATGAAGTAGTAATATTCCGAAGCTTTTTAAAGGCTGGACTACGATTTCCCTTGAGCAGTTTTGTCGTGGAAATACTGAAGATATTTGAAATCTGCCTTCATGAACTTACTCCCGAAGCAATCATAAGGATGGGCATCTTCGTCTGGGCCGTGAGGAGCCAAGGTTTAGAACCAAATGCAAAAAGTTTCTGCAATATACATGAATTATTGTATGAGACAAAACCCTGGGGTAAAGAGCAGTATCACAACAATTTTGGCTGCTACAGCTTCGGTGCCCGGTTTGGTCGAGCTGTCCCGTGCCAACCTTTCGAAAGAGGTGGCCCGGTGACTGGATCACGGAATGGTTTTATGTGAAGAATGATTTGAAAACTCGGGAAGATGTTAAAGATATCATTATGCGCCCTATCTAGCAACGCTTCGGCCTCCGGAGGCCGAAGGTGGAAATGGATGAAGCAGCCGAAGAATGCCAGAGAGCCTTCGGCGTGGTTTGCTCTTTTATTGGGACGAGGGATTTGATCCAAGAACACATTGCCTTCAGAGTATGGCCACTTGCAGAAATGTGGGAAATGCCGAAGGAAACCGTCAGGGAGCCTGACGAAGGTGGACTAGTTAGACTAAAATACACATTCAAATACGCAGATAAGTTCGTCGAGCCAGATGATGACTGGCTAAAAAGTATTGAAGCCATAAGTGACGAGCTGCTTGGATCATACTCGAAGACCGAAGACACTGCACTATCAGCGGCCTTTGGAGGTCGAAAGAAGAAGAGACTCAACCGAGTATTTGATGCAATTGGGTTTGTCTACCCCGACTACTGTTATCCAACACGGGGTCAGAAAAGAAAAAATACAGCTTCAGCAAAGGAAGTTGCTTCAGCCGCTCCCAGTGAGCCAGCGCCGGAGAGGAAAAAGATAAAGGTTCTTACTCACCGGCCACGCTATATTGAACCGGCCACAGTGCCTGAATATGTCGGTGAAACCTCTTCGGCCACCGAAGCCAAGGAGCCGATTCCCCTACCGAATGTTGAAGAGCCAATCATAATGCCGGAAATGAAGAAAATAGAAGAACCGGAGACTATAGAAGCAAGGACATATGAAATTTTAAGTCCTTCAGCAAAAATTGAAGCAGCAAAAAGCCAAAAGGGTCCAGCAGTGACCCCCAAAAGAAAAAGGATGGTTAATGTGCTGGATGTTTTGGAGACAATAAAGTCTTCAAGCACAACTCCGAAGAAAATTGTCGAAACTTCCGAAGTGCATATTGAAGCATTTGATGCCGAAGCTTCACAACATCAATCTGAGACTGAAGCTGGACCTTCAGAGCTCACCAAGGTGAAATCCTTGGAAGCCGAACAAACAGAAATAACAGAACAAATTTCGGCTAAAGAAACTGCTACTGCCGCCCCCGAAGCATCTTCCGAAGCCTTCGATTATATTTTACGTCATGCTTCGGGGAAAAATTGACTGAAAAAGAAAAGCAAGAGGCCTAGTTTTACGCCCAAAAATTGAAATATCCAAAGGGGGCGTTGATATTCAACGGCAATGGAGAAGAAGACTTTTTGTATTGTCTCCCTGACAGCAAGGAGATTTCCGTCTGTCGGGAGATGAGCAAGAGCTTCGGATTCCCAATACTAGAAGACGGGCTCTCGGTGCTATCGAAAAACGAGCTAGCTGACAGCTTGGCGTATAATAGCTTAAAGGTGCAAAAATGAGGTTTTTGTATTTTTTCTTGAAACCAAAATTTTTCGTTTGCTTAAATTTATTGACGCACACACATTTTTCTTTGTAGGGCCTTATACTTAGTAATGCCCTTAGGGCCCAAAAAGATGCCGAAGACGAAGGGTGTGCTATGGCCCTGAGCAACCTTCGTTCCAAAGTAATTGAACTAAGGAACGAAGGTCTCGAAAAAGATAAAATATTGCATTCATTGATAAATAGAATAAAAGAAGATGAAGCTACTTTTAAAGTTCAAGCTGAGGCTCAGAGGTGTGAAATTGAAGATCTCCGAAAACAACTAGCCAGAGCTAAAGAGGAACGCACACTTGAAGAAACAAACCGAGAAATCAGTGAACAATGGGCAAACCATTTGGAAAAAAGCGTTGAAGAGCTTCGTGCATCTAAGAAAAGATGCTATGAAAAGTCTATAGAATGTGTTAAGAAAGTAAAAACTAGCTTCGCCAGCATTGGCGCTTTTTCAAGTGAAGAGAACTTCATAAGGGGTGACCCCGAAGGCCCAATCGAATGGATCAGCCACGAAGCTGAGGCCTTTGAAGAAATTTTGAATAGCCGCGGAGACATATGTGCCTTTTAGGGTGCTAGGGGGATTGCTACCATTTTGGAAAGGAAGGGCTGTGAGCATGTGAAATTTTTGGCACAATCTGAAGCCGCCTTATCCTGCGAAGATATAAAAGACCCCTCGGCCGAAGCGAGCCTAGTCGGTGGAAAATTTTTCACTGACATCTGGGACAACGGTGGCCGGGAAATGGCCCAAGAAATTATACGAAAAAGCGAAAAAGGCATCCACGACGCTAGAAAAGTAGCAGAGGCCGCTGAGAAAAGTGCGGAACTCGAAGGGCAAATAGGTACTAACAAGTGGTTTTTGGCTCTTTGTTGTAATTTTTTGATTTCAAACTTGTTTACGGTTTGTAATAGTAATATACCCGTATCTTCTCCTCCCTCAGAACCTGTTGAGCCATCTGCGGGCCCCCCACGCGAAGGGGGATGACGAAATTAGGAAAATGGTCGAAGCCATCATGGATAAAGTTGTTGATCAGCTACTAAACGGAGCTGCAGAAGTAGTTCTAAGGGAAGATTAGATGCTGTTGTAAAAACATTTAGAATGTAATGTTTGTCGAGAAACATGTGTAATATTTTGTAACTTTGAATGTAATATATTAACTATTTGTGGTTCTATTCTTTACGATGCATGAAACTTCATATACATACCGTTTTTGAGCCTTCGGCGAAAAAACACCTTCCCTTCTTTTCATGCTTCGTAAATAATATCCGTGTTCTCATAAGATCAGTAACCAATCCACGTAAAATCAATAACCAATAGATCTTTCCATTTTCGAGTTTGATGAAGGTATAACTCTTCAATAGCTATTTTTTTGTGCCTTGTCACTATTTCTTCGAAACAATTTTCGAATGTCAATACTGAGACCCCCCTTCTTGCGTTGTTGATGCAATATGATGTATGATGTTATGCTATGCGAATGATGTAATGATGTGATGTTATGCAAAATGATATTTGCCGAAGGTCGACGTTTTTTTCACTGCAAGCCTCCCTTAGGAGCTTCTTCGCCTTTTACTTCAGCGGAATCAGCGTTTATTTTTCGCTGTAAGCCTCCCTTAGGAGCTTCTTCGCCTTTTACTTTCAGCGGAATCAGCATTTATTTTTCGCTGTAAGCCTCCCTTAGGAGCTTCTTCACCTTTTACTTTCAGTGGAATCAGCGTTTATTTTTCGCTGTAAGCCTCCCTTAGGAGCTTCTTCGCCTTTTACTTTCAGCGGAATCAGTGTTTATTTTTCGCTGTAAGCTCTGCATTCCCTTCGGAACAACTTTTGAGCAAAAAACTTACACTGCGCTCCCTTAGGAACGACTTTTGAGCAAAAAACTTACACTGTGCTCCCTTAAGAACGACTTTTTGCTGCTTCGATGAAATTATGCTGCGTTCCTTAGAACAAAATTTTTGATAATTCGAAGGTCCTCCTTGCCACCATAAATTCTTATGCTTCGGCAACTTAAGCCTATGGAGAAGATATATTTTCATTATGGTAAAAAGCAAAACTGTTACAAGAGATTAAAAACGACAAAAAGCACTTAAGCCTCCCATAAGTGTTCTTTATTAAAAAGAAAATAATACTGAATGCGAAAAACTGCTGTCGGGGTAGGATATTTGTCAGTAAATATGCTTCGACTCTGGCACAATGCTATTGACTGTGCGAGCTTCAGACTCTTCTCTGAAGTCCCGTTGAAGGTGAGTGTGCTGACTCCCTTCTAGCTGCTGGCCTCGTTGCGTTGGTGGTGGAGGTGGAGGCTGTTGCCAAGATGCTTGGGGTTGGCTTGCCGAAGCAACAGAAGCTGCAGCGTGGTTGCCTACATATTCTGGAATGTAAGGCGAATGATACGAAGCAGTATGCATGACTTGCTTCGGCTGACTCTGTTGTGCTGCAGCTTCTGCTATCTCCTTTTGCTTTTGGATGGTAACATGGCACATCCTGGTGGTATGGCCCTTGTCCTCACCAATGAATAGACAATAAATTTTCCTTGGCTGATCCCCAAATCTTCCTCCGAAGCCCCTGGCGCCTTTGCCCCTTGGAGCTGGCGGCCGGAAAGAGCTTTGCTGCTGCCCCGAAGCTTGAGAGGAGTACTGTGGCCTTTCCTGTTGACTCCCTCTATCATCACTCTCAGTAGAGTTGTGAATTGACCTGATGTGCCTCGGATGAAATCTTCCTCCGAAGCCCCTGGTCATTTCAGAGAACCTGTATGCTTCCTCCCTTCTTTGGCGGAAGTCATTGTCAGCTCGAATATACTCGTCCATCTTCTGGAGCAGCTTCTCCAAAGTTTGAGGAGGCTTCCTGGCAAAGTATTGAGCTGAAGGTCCCGGCCGAAGCCCCTTAATCATGGCCTCAATGAAAATTTCATTGGGCACTGTTGGTGCCTGTGCCCTCAGACGCAGGAACCTTCGGACATACGCCTGAAGGTATTCTTCGTGGTCCTGGGTGCACTGGAATAAAGCTTGAGCAGTGATCGACTTCGTTTGAAACCCTTGGAAGCTGGTTATCAGCATGTCCTTCAGCTTTTGCCATGAGGTGATTGTTCCTGGCCGAAGAGAGGAGTACCAGGTTTGTGCAACACTCTTGACCGCCATGACGAAAGACTTTGCCATGACTGCAGTATTGCCACCATACGAAGATATGGTTGCTTCATAACTCATCAAGAATTGCTTCGGGTCTGAATGACCATCGTACATGGGGAGCTGGGGTGGCTTGTAAGACTGGGCCAAGGTGTAGCCTGCAGTTCTGTTGACAGAGGAGAAGTCTCATCAAAAGCAAAATTTCCATGATGGAAATCTTCATACCAGTCATCCTCGTTGTAGAAGCCCTCCTGATGAAGCTCTCTATGCGGAGGCCTTCGGTTCTGGTCATCTTGAGCAAGATGACGAACTTCTTCAGAGGCTTCGTCTATCTCCTTTGTAGGTCAGCTAGACGAGCCATCTTTTCCTTCTCCCGTTGGACCTGTTGATGGAGCATCTCCAAGTTTTGGATTTCTTGATCCAAGTCATCCTCCGGAGGCGTTGGACTGGTGGCCTTCCTCTTCTGGCTTTGGGCCTCCCTAAGAGAAAAGACATCCTGATTGGGATCTAGCGGCTGCAGAGTGGCAGCCCCTGTTGCTGAAGCTTTCTTCGGCGGCATGACGAACGTGATGCTTGCCGAAGGTGTTCAAAACTCAAAAAATGGAAGTGAGTTCACCGGAGGTGGGCGCCAATGTTGGGGACTTGTTCTCAAATGCTAAGAGTTAAGAACAAGGCAACATAAAATGTGTTAAATATTAAAGTCCTTCGTCCTTCCAGACATTATGTCCCTTCGGATATAATGAATTCCGGATGAAGGTTATGAAGGAAAAACCTTCGTAAGCACAATAGATGATAAGGAAGAATTCATATGCGAAATACGAAGAATAATATAGATATTATCACCCACTTATTTTTATTTGCATTATCATATCCAGAATAACAAATTATAAATGTACCTTCAGTTTGACGGAAAGTAAAGGTACAGGCGTGATGCAAAAAGCGAATGCCAAGTCAGCGTGAACAATACGGGAGTACTGTTCACCTATTTATAGGCAAGGGACATAGTCCATGTACAATTACATCCATGCCCTTTACATTTGCTAATAACTCTATAGTAATTCTTCGAGGTCTAATTTGCCTTTTCATCTTTAAGTTGGTTCCCCTTTTCTGCTATCATGCCGAAGCTTTCCCGCGCACAGCTTCGTGATCATCTAGACCTATGTCATAATCTTGTTCAGGCTTCGTCCTGATTGTGCTCTTGTATGCTCACGATCCAATTCCGAAGATACCTGCCCACATATTTCACTTGGAAAACATTGTCAAATCATGTTTTTGAGGACTTTCGAAAGCCGAAGGCCCCCAACAGGGGTGGTTTCGCGCAATTTCGTTGCCGCACGTCACCAATTCCGAAAATGGGTGTCGGGGTGCATACAAGCACAAGTTTTTGCCACCGGAACCATTTCTTCGTTTTTCGCAACGAACATGCCCAATCCACTACTTTAGGTCCAAAACTCATGTTTGGGGTGGTTTCGCGCAATTTCGTTGCCGCACGTCACCTATTCCGAAAACGGGTGTCGGGGGTGCATACAAAGCACGAGTTTTCGCCACTGGAACCATTTCTTTGTTTTTCGCAACGAACATGCCCAATCCACTACTTTAGGTCCAAAACTCATGTTTGGGGTGGTTTCGCGCAATTTCGTTGCCGCACGTCACCCATTCCGAAAACGGGTGTCGAGTGCATACAAAGCATGAGTTTTCGCCACCGGAACCATTTCTTCGTTTTTCGCAACAAACATGCCCAATCCATTACTTTAGGTCCAAAACTCATGTTTGGGGTGGTTTCGCGCAATTTCGTTGTCGTACGTCACCCATTCCCAAAACGGGTGTCGGCGTGCATACAAAGCACGAGTTTTTGCCACTGGACCCAATTCTTCGTTTTTCGCAACGAACATGCCCAATCCACTATTTAGGTCCAAAACTCATGTTTGGGGTGTTTTCGCGCCACATCGTTGCCGCACGTCACCCATTCCGAAAACGGGTGTCGGGGTGCATACAAAGCACGAGTTTTTGCCACCGGAACCATTTCTTCGTTTTTCGCAACGAACATGCCCAATCCACTACTTTAGGTCCAAAACTCATGTTTGGGGTGGTTTCGCGCAATTTCGTTGCCGCACGTCACCCATTTCGAAAACGGGTGTCGGATGCATACAAAGCATGAGTTTTCGCCACCGGAACCATTTCTTCGTTTTTCGCAACGAACATGCCCAATCCATTACTTTAGGTCCAAAACTCATGTTTGGGGTGGTTTCGCGCAATTTCATTGTCGTACGTCACCCATTCCCAAAACGGGTGTCGGCGTGCATACAAAGCACGAGTTTTTGCCACTAGAACCAATTCTTCGTTTTTCGCAACGAACATGCCCAATCCACTATTTAGGTCCAAAACACATGTTTGGGGTGGTTTCGCGCCATATCGTTGCCGCTCGTCACCCATTCGGAAAACGGGTGTCGGGGTGCATACAAAGCACGAGTTTTTGCCACCGGAACCATTTCTTCATTTTTCGCAACGAACATGCCCAATCCACTACTTTAGGTCCAAAACTCATGTTTGGGGTGGTTTCGCGCAATTTCGTTGCCGCACGTCACCCATTCCGAAAACGGGTGTCGGGGTGCATACAAAGCACGAGTTTTCGCCACCGGAACCATTTCTTCGTTTTTCGCAACGAACATGCCCAATCCACTGCTTTAGGTCCAAAACTCATGTTTGGGGTGATTTCGCGCAATTTCGTTGCCGCACGTCACCCATTCCGAAAAAGGGTGTCGGGTGCATACAAAGCATGAGTTTTCGCCACCGGAACCATTTCTTCGTTTTTCTCAACGAACATGCCCAATCGACTACTTTAGGTCCAAAACTCATGTTTGGTGTGGTTTCGCGCAATTTCGTTGTCGTACGTCACCCATTCCCAAAACGGGTGTCGGGGTGCATACAAAGCACGAGTTTTTGCCACCGGAACCAATTCTTTGTTTTTCGCAACGAACTTGCCCAATCCACTACT
Organism: Zea luxurians; assembly: GCA_029449295.1. Classification (NCBI taxonomy): domain Eukaryota; kingdom Viridiplantae; phylum Streptophyta; class Magnoliopsida; order Poales; family Poaceae; genus Zea; species Zea luxurians. The sequence goes on along the minus strand of JAOPSE010000029.1, from coordinate 31,325,944 downwards.
TTAGGCCCAAAACTCAGGGGTGGTTTCGCGCAATTTCGTTGCCGCACGTCACCAATTCCGAAAACGGGTGTCGGGGTGCATACAAGCACGAGTTTTTGCCACCGGAACCATTTCTTCGTTTTTCGCAATGAACATGCCCAATCCACTACTTTAGGTCCAAAACTCATGTTTGGGGTGGTTTCGCGCAATTTCGTTGCCGCACGTCACCCATTCCGAAAACGGGTGTCGGGGTGCATACAAAGCACGAGTTTTCGCCACCGGAACCATTTCTTTGTTTTTCGCAACGAACATGCCCAATCCACTACTTTAGGTCCAAAACTCTTGTTTGGGGTGGTTTCACGCAATTTCGTTGCCGCACGTCACGCATTCCGAAAACGGGTGTCGGGGTGCATACAAAGCACGAGTTTTCGCCACCGGAACCATTTCTTCGTTTTTCGCAACGAACATGCCCAATCCACTACTTTAGGTCCAAAACTCATGTTTGGGGTGGTTTCACGCAATTTCGTTGCCGCACGTCACCAATTCCGAAAACGGGTGTCGGGGTGCATACAAGTACGAGTTTTTGCCACCGGAACCATTTCTTCGTTTTTCGCAACGAACATGCCCAATGACTTTAGGTCCAAAACTCATGTTTGGGGTGGTTTGGCATAATTTCGTTGCCGCACGTCACCCATTCCGAAAACGGGTGTCGGGGTGCATACAAAGCACGAGTTTTTGCCACCGGAACCATTTCTTCGTTTTTCGCAACGAACATGCCCAATCCACTACTTTAGGTCCAAAACTCATGTTTGGGGTGGTTTCGCGCAATTTCGTTGCCGCACGTCACCCATTCCGAAAACGGGTGTCGGGGTGCATACAAAGCACGAGTTTTCGCCACCGGAACCATTTCTTCGTTTTTCGCAACGAACATGCCCAATCCACTGCTTTAGGTCCAAAACTCATGTTTGGGGTGATTTCGCGCAATTTCGTTGCCGCACGTCACCCATTCCGAAAACGGGTGTCGGTGCATACAAAGCATGAGTTTTCGCCACCGGAACCATTTCTTCGTTTTTCACAACGAACATGCCCAATCGACTACTTTAGGTCCAAAACTCATGTTTGGTGTGGTTTCGCGCAATTTCGTTGTCGTACGTCACCCATTCCCAAAACGGGTGTCGGGGTGCATACAAAGCACGAGTTTTTGCCACCGGAACCAATTCTTTGTTTTTCGCAACAAACTTGCCCAATCCACTACTTTAGTTCCAAAACTCAGGGGTGGTTTCGCGCAATTTCGTTGCCGCACGTCACCAATTCCGAAAACGGGTGTCGGGGTGCATACAAGCACGAGTTTTTGCCACCGGAACCATTTCTTCGTTTTTCGCAATGAACATGCCCAATCCACTACTTTAGGTCCAAAACTCATGTTTGGGGTGGTTTCGCGCAATTTCGTTGCCGCACGTCACCCATTCCGAAAACGGGTGTCGGGGTGCATACAAAGCACGAGTTTTCGCCACCGGAACCATTTCTTTGTTTTTCGCAACGAACATGCCCAATCCACTACATTAGGTCCAAAACTCTTGTTTGGGGTGGTTTCACGCAATTTCGTTGCCGCACGTCATGCATTCCGAAAACGGGTGTAGGGGTGCATACAAAGCATGAGTGTTCGCCACCGGAACCATTTCTTCGTTTTTCGCAACGAACATGCCCAATCCACTACTTTAGGTCCAAAACTCATGTTTGGGGTGGTTTCACGCAATTTCGTTGCAGCACGTCACCAATTCCGAAAACGGGTGTCGGGGTGCATACAAGCACGAGTTTTTGCCACCGGAACCATTTCTTCGTTTTTCGCAACGAACATGCCCAATGACTTTAGCTCCAAAACTCATGTTTGGGGTGGTTTGGCATAATTTCGTTGCCGCACGTCACCCATTCCGAAAACGGGTGTCGGGGTGCATACAAAGCACGAGTTTTTGCCACCGGAACCATTTCTTCGTTTTTCGCAACGAACATGCCCAATCCACTACTTTAGGTCCAAAACTCATGTTTGGGGTGGTTTCGCCCAATTTCGTTGCCGCACGTCACCCATTCCGAAAACGGGTGTCGTGGTGCATACAAAGCACGAGTTTTCGCCACCGGAACCATTTCTTCGTTTTTCTCAACGAACATGCCCAATCCACTACTTTAGGTCCAAAACTCATGTTTGGGGTGGTTTCGCGCAATTTCGTTGCCGCACGTCACCAACTCCGAAAACGGGTGTCGGGGTGCATACATGCACGAGTTTATGCCACCGGAACCATTTCTTCATTTTTCGCAACGAACATGCCCAATCCACTACTTTAGGTCCAAAACTCATGTTTGTGTGCTTTCACGCAATTTCGTTGCCGCACGTCACCCATTCCGAAAACGGGTGTCGCGGTGCATACAAAGCACGAGTTTTCGCCACTGGAACCAATTCTTCCTTTTTTGCAACGAACTTGCCCAATCCACTACTTTAGGTCCAAAACTCATGTTTGGGGTGGTTTCGCGCAATTTTGTTGCCGCACGTCACCAATTCCGGAAGCGGTTGTCGGGGTGCATACAAGCTCGCGTTTTTGCGATCGGAACCATTTCTTTGTTTTTCGCAATGAACATGCCCAATCCACTACTTTAGGTCCAAAACTCATGTTTGGGGTGGTTTCGCGCAATTTCGTTGCCGCACGACACCCATTCCGAAAACGGGTGTCGGGGTGCATACAAAGCACGAGTTTTCGCCACCAAAACCATTTCTTCGTTTTTCTCAACGAACATGCCCAATCCACTACTTTAGGTCCAAAACTCATGTTTAGGGTGGTTTCGCGCAATTTCGTTGCCGTACGTCACCAACTCCGAAAACGGGTGTCGGGGTGCATACAAGCACGAGTTTTTGCCACCGGAACCATTTCTTCATTTTTCGCAACGAACATGCCCAATCCACTACTTTAGGTCCAAAACTCATGTTTGGGGTGGTTTCGCGCAATTTCGTTGCCGCACGTCACCCATTCCGAAAACGGGTGTCGGGGTGCATACAAAGCACAAGTTTTCGCCACCGGAACCATTTCTTCGTTTTTCGCAACGAACATTCCCAATCGACTACTTTAGGTCCAAAACTCATGTTTGGGGTGGTTTCGTGCAATTTCGTTGCCGCACGTCACCCATCCCGAAAACGGGTGTCAGGTGCATACAAAGCATGATTTTTTGCCACCGGAACCATTTCTTCATTTTTCGCAACGAACATGCCCAATCCACTACTTTAGGTCCAAAACTCATGTTTGGTGTCGTTTCGCGCAATTTCGTTGTCGTACGTCTCCCATTCCCAAAACGTGTGTCGGGGTGCATATAAAGCACGAGTTTTTGCCACCGGAACCAATTCTTCGTTTTTCGTAACGAACTTGCCCAATCCACTACTTTAGGTCCAAAACTCATGTTTGGGGTGGTTTCGCGCAATTTCGTTGCCGCACGTCACCCATTCCGAAAACGGGTGTCGGGGTGCATACAAAGCACGAGTTTTCGCCACCAGAACCATCTCTTCGTTTTTCGCAACGAACATGCCCAATCCACTACTTTAGGTCCAAAACTCATGCTTGGGGTGATTTCGCGCAATTTTGTTGCCGCACGTCACCCATTCCGAAAACGGGTGTCAGGTGCGTACAAAGCATGATTTTTCGCCACCGGAACCATTTCTTCGTTTTTCGCAACAAACATGCCCAATCCACTACTTTAGGTCCAAAACTCATGTTTGGGGTGGTTTCGCGCAAATTCGTTGTCGTACGTCTCCCATTTCCAAAACGGGTGTCGGGGTGCATATAAAGCACGAGTTTTTGCCACCGGAACCAATTCTTCGTTTTTCGCAACGAACTTGCCCAATCCACTAATTTAGGTCCAAAACTCATGTTTGGGGTGGTTTCGCGCAATTTCGTTGCCGCACGTCACCCATTCAGAAAACGGGTGTCGGGGTGCATACAAAGCATGAGTTTTCGCCACCGGAACCATTTCTTCGTTTTTCGCAACGAACATGCCCAATCCACTACTTTAGGTCCAAATCTCAAGTTTGGGGTGGTTTCGCGCAATTTCGTTGCCGCATGTCACCCATTCCTAAAACGGGTGTCAGGGTGCATACAAAGCACGAGTTTTCGCCACCGGAACCATTTCTTTGTTTTTCTCAACGAACATGCCCAATCCACTACTTTAGGTCCAAAACTCATGTTTGGGGTGGTTTCCCGCAATTTCGTTGCCGCACGTCACCAACTCCGAAAACGGGTGTCGGGGTGCATACAAGCACGAGTTTTTGCCACCGGAACCATTTCTTCATTTTTCGCAACGAACATTCCCAATCCACTACTTTAGGTCCAAAACTCATGTTTGGGGTTGTTTCGCGCAATTTCGTTGCCGCACGTCACCAACTCCGAAAACGGGTGTCGGGGTGCATACAAGCACGAGTTTTTTCCACTGGAACCATTTCTTCATTTTTCGCAACGAACTTGCCCAATCCACTACTTTAGGTCCAAAACTCATGTTTGGGGTGGTTTCGCGCAATTTCGTTGCCGCACGTCACCAATTCCGAAAATGGGTGTCGAGGTGCATACAAGCACGAGTTTTTGCCACCGGAACCATTTCTTAGTTTTTCGCTACGAACATGCCCAATCCACTACTTTAGGTCCAAAACTCATGTTTGGGGTGGTTTCGCGCAATTTCGTTGCCGCACGTCACCCATTCCGAAAACGGGTGTCGGGGTGCATACAAAGAACGAGTTTTTGCCACCGGAACCAATTCTTCGTTTTTCGCAACGAACATGCCCAATCCACTATTTAGGTCCAAAACTCAAGTTTGGGGTGGTTTCGCGCCATATCGTTGCCGCACGTCACCCATTCGGAAAACGGGTGTCGGGGTGCATACAAAGCATGAGTTTTCGCCACCGGAACCATTTCTTCGTTTTTTCGCAACGAACATGCCCAATCCACTACTTTAGGTCCAAAACTCATGTTTGGGGTGGTTTCGCGCAATTTCGTTGCCGCACGTCACTAATTCCGAAAACGGGTGTCGGGGTGCATACAAGCACAAGTTTTTGCCACCGGAACCATTTCTTCGTTTTTCGCAACGAACATGCCCAATCCACTACTTTAGGTCCAAAACTCATGTTTGGGGTGGTTTCGCGCAATTTCGTTGCCGCACGTCACCCATTCCGAAAACGGGTGTCGGGTGCATACAAAGCATGAGTTTTCGCCACCGGAACCATTTCTTCGTCTTTCGCAACGAACATGCCCAATCCATTACTTTAGGTCCAAAACTCATGTTTGGGGTGGTTTCGCGCAATTTCGTTGTCGTACGTCACCCATTCCCAAAACGGGTGTCGGGTGCATACAAAGCACGAGTTTTCGCCACTGAAACCATTTCTTCGTTTTTCACAATGAACATGCCCAATCCACTACTTTAGGTCCAAAACTCATGTTTGGGGTGGTTTCGCGCCATATCGTTGTCGCACGTCACCCATTCCGAAAATGGGTGTCGGGGTGCATACAAAGCACGAGTTTTTGCCACCGGAACCAATTCTTCGTTTTTCGCAACGAACATGCCCAATCCACTATTTAGGTCCAAAACTCATGTTTGGGGTGGTTTCGCGCCATATCGTTGCCGCACGTCACCCATTCCGAAAACGGGTGTCGGGGTGCATACAAAGCACAAGTTTTTGCCACCGGAACCATTTCTTCGTTTTTCGCAACGAACATGCCCAATCCACTACTTTAGGTCCAAATCTCATGTTTGGGGTGGTTTCGCGCAATTTCGTTGCCGCACGTCACCCATTCAGAAAACGGGTGTCGGGGTGCATACAAAGCATGAGTTTTCGCCACCGGAACCATTTCTTCGTTTTTCGCAACGAACATGCCCAATCCACTACTTTAGGTCCAAAACTCATGTTTGGGGTGGTTTCGCGCAATTTCGTTGCCGCACGTCACTAATTCCGAAAACGGGTGTCGGGGTGCATACAAGCACAAGTTTTTGCCACCGGAACCATTTCTTCGTTTTTCGCAACGAACATGCCCAATCCACTACTTTAGGTCCAAAACTCATGTTTGGGGTGGTTTCGCGCAATTTCGTTGCCGCACGTCACCCATTCCGAAAACGGGTGTCGGGTGCATACAAAGCATGAGTTTTCGCCACCGGAACCATTTCTTCGTCTTTCGCAACGAACATGCCCAATCCATTACTTTAGGTCCAAATCTCATGTTTGGGGTGGTTTCGCGCAATTTCGTTGTCGTACGTCACCCATTCCCAAAACGGGTGTCGGGTGCATACAAAGCACGAGTTTTCGCCACTGAAACCATTTCTTCGTTTTTCACAATGAACATGCCCAATCCACTACTTTAGGTCCAAAACTCATGTTTGGGGTGGTTTCGCGCCATATCGTTGTCGCACGTCACCCATTCCGAAAATGGGTGTCGGGGTGCATACAAAGCACGAGTTTTTGCCACCGGAACCAATTCTTCGTTTTTCGCAACGAACATGCCCAATCCACTATTTAGGTCCAAAACTCATGTTTGGGGTGGTTTCGCGCCATATCGTTGCCGCACGTCACCCATTCCGAAAACGGGTGTCGGGGTGCATACAAAGCACAAGTTTTTGCCACCGGAACCATTTCTTCGTTTTTCGCAACGAACATGCCCAATCCACTACTTTAGGCCCAAATCTCATGTTTGGGGTGGTTTCGCGCAATTTCGTTGCCGCACGTCCCCCATTCCTAAAACGGGTGTCAGGGTGCATACAAAGCACGAGTTTTCGCCACCGGAACCATTTCTTTGTTTTTCTCAACGAACATGCCCAATCCACTACTTTAGGTCCAAAACTCATGTTTGGGGTGGTTTCCCGCAATTTCGTTGCCGCACGTCACCAACTCCGAAAACGGGTGTCGGGGTGCATACAAGCACGAGTTTTTGCCACCGGAACCATTTCTTCATTTTTCGCAACGAACATGTCCAATCCACTACTTTAGGTCCAAAACTCATGTTTGGGGTGGTTTCGCGCAATTTCGTTGCCGCACGTCACCAACTCCGAAAACGGGTGTCGGGGTGCATACAAGCACGAGTTTTTTCCACTGGAACCATTTCTTCATTTTTCGCAACGAACTTGCCCAATCCACTACTTTAGGTCCAAAACTCATGTTTGGGGTGGTTTCGCGCAATTTCGTTGCCGCACGTCACCAATTCTGAAAATGGGTGTCGAGGTGCATACAAGCACGAGTTTTTGCCACCGGAACCATTTCTTCATTTTTCGCTACGAACATGCCCAATCCACTACTTTAGGTCCAAAACTCATGTTTGGGATGGTTTCGCGCAATTTCGTTGCCGCACGTCACCCATTCCGAAAACGGGTGTCGGGGTGCATACAAAGAACGAGTTTTTGCCACCGGAACCAATTCTTCGTTTTTCGCAACGAACATGCCCAATCCACTATTTAGGTCCAAAACTCATGTTTGGGGTGGTTTCGCGCCATATCGTTGCCGCACGTCACCCATTCTGAAAACGGGTGTCGGGGTGCATACAAAGCACAAGTTTTTGCCACCAGAACCATTTCTTCGTTTTTCGCAACGAACATGCCCAATCCACTACTTTAGGTCCAAAACTCATGTTTGGGGTGGTTTCGCGCCATATCGTTGTCGCACGTCACCCATTCCGAAAATGGGTGTCGGGGTGCATACAAAGCACGAGTTTTTGCCACCGGAACCAATTCTTCGTTTTTCGCAACGAACATGCCCAATCCACTATTTAGGTCCAAAACTCATGTTTGGGGTGGTTTCGCGCCAAATCGTTGCCGCACGTCACCCATTCCGAAAACGGGTGTCGGGGTGCATACAAAGCACGAGTTTTTGCCACCGAAACCAATTCTTCGTTTTTCGCAACGAACATGCCCAATCCACTATTTAGGTCCAAAACTCATGTTTGGGGTGGTTTCGCGCCAAATCGTTGTCGCACGTCACCCATTCCGAAAACGGGTGTCGGGGTGCATACAAAGCACAAGTTTTTGCCACCGGAACCATTTCTTCGTTTTTCGCAACGAACATGCCCAATCCACTACTTTAGGTCCAAAACTCATGTTTGGGGTGGTTTCGCGCCATATCGTTGTCGCACGTCACCCATTCCGAAAATGGGTGTCGGGGTGCATACAAAGCACGAGTTTTTGCCACCGGAACCAATTCTTCATTTTTCGCAAAGAACATGCCCAATCCACTATTTAGGTCCAAAACTCATGTTTGGGGTGGTTTCGCGCCAAATCGTTGTCGCACGTCACCCATTCCGAAAACGGGTGTCGGGGTGCATACAAAGCACAAGTTTTTGCCACCGGAACCATTTCTTCGTTTTTCGCAACGAACATGCCCAATCCACTACTTTAGGTCCAAAACTCATGTTTGGGGTGGTTTCGCGCAATTTCGTTGCCGCACGTCACCCATTCCGAAAACGGGTGTCGGGTGCATACAAAGCATGAGTTTTCGCCACCGGAACCATTTCTTCGTTTTTCGCAACGAACATGCCCAATCCATTACTTTAGGTCCAAAACTCATGTTTGGGGTGGTTTCGCGCAATTTCGTTGTGGTACGTCACCCATTCCCAAAACGGGTGTCGGGTGCATACAAAGCACGAGTTTTCGCCACTGAAACCATTTCTTCGTTTTTCACAATGAACATGCCCAATCCACTACTTTAGGTCCAAAACTCATGTTTGGGGTGGTTTCGCGCCATATCGTTGTCGCACGTCACCCATTCCGAAAATGGGTGTCGGGGTGCATACAAAGCACGAGTTTTTGCCACCGGAACCAATTCTTCGTTTTTCGCAACGAACATGCCCAATCCACTACTTAGGTCCAAAACTCATGTTTGGGGTGGTTTCGCGCCAAATCGTTGTCGCACGTCACCCATTCCGAAAACGGGTGTCGGGGTGCATACAAAGCACAAGTTTTTGCCACCGGAACCATTTCTTCGTTTTTCGCAACGAACATGCCCAATCCACTACTTTAGGTCCAAAACTCATGTTTGGGGTGGTTTCGCGCAATTTCGTTGCCGCACGTCACCCATTCCGAAAACGGGTGTTAGGGTGCATACAAAGCACGAGTTTTCGCCACCGGAACCATTTCTTCGTTTTTCTCAACGAACATGCCCAATCCACTACTTTAGGTTCAAAACTCATGTTTGGGGTGGTTTCCCGCAATTTCGTTGCCGCACGTCACCAACTCCGAAAACGGGTGTCGGGGTGCATACAAGCACGAGTTTTTGCCACCGGAACCATTTCTTCATTTTTCGCAACGAACATGCCCAATCCACTACTTTAGGTCCAAAACTCATGTTTGGGGTGGTTTCGCGCAATTTCGTTGCCGCACGTCACCAACTCCGAAAACGGGTGTCGGGGTGCATACAAGCACGAGTTTTTGCCACTGGAACCATTTCTTCATTTTTCGCAACGAACTTGCCCAATCCACTACTTTAGGTCCAAAACTCATGTTTGGGGTGGTTTCGCGCAATTTCGTTGCCGCACGTCACTAATTCCGAAAATGGGTGTCGAGGTGCATACAAGCACGAGTTTTTACCACCGGAACCATTTCTTCATTTTTCGCAACGAACATGCCCAATCCACTACTTTAGGTCCAAAACTCATGTTTGGGGTGGTTTCGCGCAATTTCGTTGCCGCACGTCACCCATTCCGAAAACGGGTGTCGGGGTGCATACAAAGAACGAGTTTTTGCCACCGGAACCAATTCTTCGTTTTTCGCAACAAACATGCCCAATCCACTATTTAGGTCCAAAACTCATGTTTGGGGTGGTTTCGCGCCATATCGTTGCCGCACGTCACCCATTCCGAAAACGGGTGTCGGGGTGCATACAAAGCACAAGTTTTTGCCACCAGAACCATTTCTTCGTTTTTCGCAACGAACATGCCCAATCCACTACTTTAGGTCCAAAACTCATGTTTGGGGTGGTTTCGCGCAATTTCGTTGCCGCACGTCACCCATTCAGAAAACGGGGTCGGGGTGCATACAATGCATGAGTTTTCGCCACCGGAACCATTTCTTCGTTTTTCGCAACGAACATGCCCAATCCACTACTTTAGGTCCAAAACTCATGTTTGGGGTGGTTTCGCGCAATTTCGTTGCCGCACGTCACTAATTCCGAAAACGGGTGTCGGGGTGCATACAAGCACAAGTTTTTGCCACCGGAACCATTTCTTCGTTTTTCGCAACGAACATGCCCAATCCACTACTTTAGGTTTAAAACTCATGTTTGGGGTGGTTTCGCGCAATTTCGTTGCCGCACGTCACCCATTCCGAAAACGGGTGTCGGGTGCATACAAAGCATGAGTTTTCGCCACCGGAACCATTTCTTCGTTTTTCGCAACGAACATGCCCAATCCACTACTTTAGGTCCAGAACTCATGTTTGGGGTTGTTTCGCGCAATTTCGTTGCCGCACGTCACCCATTCCGAAAACGGGTGTCAGGGTGCATACAAAGCACGAGTTTTCGCCACCGGAACCATTTCTTCGTTTTTCTCAACGAACATGCCCAATCCACTACTTTAGGTCCAGAACTCATGTTTGGGGTGGTTTCCCGCAATTTCGTTGCCGCACGTCACCAACTCCGAAAACGGGTGTCGGGGTGCATACAAGCACGAGTTTTTGCCACCGGAACCATTTCTTCATTTTTCGCAACGAACATGCCCAATCCACTACTTTAGGTCCAAAACTCATGTTTGGGGTGGTTTCGCGCAATTTCGTTGCCGCACGTCACCAACTCCGAAAACGGGTGTCGGGGTGCATACAAGCACGAGTTTTTGCCACCGGAACCATTTCTTCATTTTTCGCAACGAACTTGCCCAATCCACTACTTTAGGTCCAAAACTCATGTTTGGGGTGGTTTCGCGCAATTTCGTTGCCGCACGTCACCAATTCCGAAAATGGGTGTCGGGGTGCATACAAGCACGAGTTTTTGCCACCGGAACCATTTCTTCGTTTTTCGCAACGAACATGCCCAATCCACTACTTTAGGTCCAAAACTCATGTTTGGGGTGGTTTCGTGCAATTTCGTTGCCGCACGTCACCCATTCCGAAAACGGGTGTCGGGGTGCATACAAAGAACGAGTTTTTGCCACCGGAACCAATTCTTCGTTTTTCGCAAGGAACATGCCCAATTCACTATTTAGGTCCAAAACTCATGTTTGGGGTGGTTTCGCGCCATATTGTTGCCGCACGTCACCCATTCTGAAAACGGGTGTCGGGGTGCATACAAAGCACAAGTTTTTGCCACCAGAACCATTTCTTTATTTTTCGCAACGAACATGCCCAATCCACTACTTTATGTCCAAAACTCATGTTTGGGGTGGTTTCGCGCAATTTCGTTGCCGCACGTCACCAATTCAGAAAACGGGTGTCGGGGTGCATACAAAGCATGAGTTTTCGCCACAGGAACCATTTCTTCGTTTTTCGCAACGAACATGCCCAATCCACTACTTTAGGTCCAAACCTCATGTTTGGGTGGTTTCGCGCAATTTCGTTGCCGCACGTCACCAATTCCGAAAACGGGTGTCGGGGTGATACAAGCACAAGTTTGTGCCACCGAAACCATTTCTTCGTTTTTCGCAACCAACATGCCCAATCCACTACTTTAGGTCCAAAACTCATGTTTGGGGTGGTTTCACGCAATTTCGTTGTCGCACGTCACCCATTCCGAAAACGGGTGTCGGGTGCATACAAAGCATGAGTTTTCTCCACCGGAACCATTTCTTCGTTTTTCGCAACGAACAAGCCCAATCCATTACTTTAGGTCCAAAACTCATGTTTGGGGTGGTTTCGCGCAATTTCGTTGTCGTACGTCACCCATTCCCAAAACGGGTGTCGGGTGCATACAAAGCATGAGTTTTCGCCACTGGAACCATTTCTTAGTTTTTCACAATGAACATGCCCAATCCACTACTTTAGGTCCAAAACTCATGTTTGGGGTGGTTTCGCGCCATGTCGTTACCGCACGTCACCCATTCCGAAAATGGGTGTCGGGGTGCATACAAAGCACGAGTTTTTGCCACCGGAACCAATTCTTCGTTTTTCGCAACGAACATGCCCAATCCACTATTTAGGTCCAAAACTCATGTTTGGGGTGGTTTCGCGCCATATCGTTGCCGCACGTCACCCATTCCGAAAACGGGTGTCGGGGTGCATACAAAGCACAAGTTTTTGCCACCGGAACCATTTCTTCGTTTTTCGCAACGAACATGCCCAATCCACTACTTTAGGTCCAAAACTCATGTTTGGGGTGGTTTCGCGCAATTTCATTGCCGCACGTCACCCTTTCCGAAAACGGGTGTCAGGGTGCATACAAAGCACGAGTTTTCGCCACCGGAACCATTTCTTCGTTTTTCTCAACGAGCATGCCCAATCCACAACTTTAGGTCCAAAACTCATGTTTGGAGTGGTTTCCCGCAATTTCGTTGCCGCACGTCACCAACTCCGAAAATGGGTGTCGGGGTGCATACAAGCACGAGTTTTTGCCACCGGATCCATTTCTTCATTTTTCGCAACGAACATGCCCAATCCACTACTTTAGGTCCAAAACTCATGTTTGGGGTGGTTTCGCGCAATTTTGTTGCCGCACGTCACCAACTCCGAAAACGGGTGTCGGGGTGCATACAAGCACGAGTTTTTGCCACCGGAACCATTTCTTCATTTTTCGCAACGAACTTGCCCAATCCACTACTTTAGGTCCAAAACTCATGTTTGGGGTGGTTTCGCGCAATTTCGTTGACGCACGTCACCAATTCCGAAAATGGATGTCGGGGTGCAGACAAGCACGAGTTTTTACCACCGGAACCATTTCTTCGTTTTTCGCAACGAACATGCCCGATCCATTACTTTAGGTCCAAAACTCATGTTTGGGGTGGTTTCGTGCAATTTCGTTGCCGCACGTCACCCATTCCGAAAACGGGTGTCGGGGTGCATACAAAGAACGAGTTTTTGCCACCGGAACCAATTCTTCGTTTTTCGCAACGAACATGCCCAATCCACTATTTAGGTCCAAAACTCATGTTTGGGGTGGTTTCGCGCCATATCGTTGCCGCACGTCACCCATTCCGAAAACGGGTGTCGGGGTGCATACAAAGCACAAGTTTTTGCCACCAGAACCATTTCTTCGTTTTTCGCAACGAACATGCCCAATCCACTACTTTAGGTCCAAAACTCATGTTTGGGGTGGTTTCGCGCAATTTCGTTGCCGCACGTCACCCATTCCGAAAACGGGTGTCGGGGTGCATACAAAGCACGAGTTTTCGCCACCGGAACCATTTCTTCGTTTTTCTCAACGAACATGCCCAATCCACTACTTTAGGTCCAAAACTCATGTTTGGGGTGGTTTCGCGCAATTTCGTTGCTGCACGTCACCAACTCCGAAAACGGGTGTCGGGGTGCATACAAGCACGAGTTTTTGCCACCGGAACCATTTCTTCATTTTTCGCAACGAACATGCCCAATCCACTACTTTAGGTCCAAAACTCAAGTTTGGGTGCTTTCGCGCAATTTCGTTGCCGCACGTCACCCATTCCGAAAACGGGTGTCGGGGTGCATACAAGCACAAGTTTTTGCCACCGAAACCATTTCTTCATTTTTCACAACGAACATGCCCAATCCACTACTTTAGGTCCAAAACTCATGTTTGGGGTGGTTTCGCGCAATTTCGTTGCCGCACGTCACCCTTTCCGAAAACGGGTGTCGGGTGCATACAAAGCATGAGTTTTCGCCACCGGAACCATTTCTTCGTTTTTCGCAACGAACATGCCCAATCCATTACTTTAGGTCCAAAACTCATGTTTGGGGTGGTTTCGCGCAATTTCGTTGTCGTACGTCACCCATTCCCAAAACGGGTGTCGGGGTGTATACAAGCATGAGTTTTCGCCACTGGAACCATTTCTTCTTTTTTCACAACGAACATGCCCAATCCACTACTTTAGGTCCAAAACTCATGTTTGGGGTGGTTTCGCGCGATATCGTTGCCGCACGTCACCCATTCCGAAAATGGGTGTCGGGGTGCATACAAAGCACGAGTTTTTGCCACCAGAACCAATTCTTCGTTTTTCGCAACGAACATGCCCAATCCACTATTTAGGTCCAAAACTCATGTTTGGGGTGGTTTCGCGCCATATCGTTGCCGCACGTCACCCATTCCGAAAACGGGTGTCGGGGTGCATACAAAGCATAAGTTTTTGCCACCGGAACCATTTCTTCGTTTTTTGCAACGAACATGCCCAATCCACTACTTTAGGTCCAAAACTCATGTTTGGGGTGGTTTCGCGCAATTTTGTTGCCGCACGTCACCCATTCCGAAAATAGGTGTCGGGGTGCATACAAAGCACGAGTTTTCGCCACCGGAACCATTTCTTCGTTTTTCGCAACGAACATGCCCAATCCATTACTTTAGGTCCAAAACTCATGTTTGGGGTGGTTTCGCGCAATTTTGTTGTCGTACGTCACCCATTCCAAAAACGGGTGTCGGCATGCATACAAAGCACAAGTTTTTGCCACTGGAACCGATTCTTCATTTTTCACAACGAACATGCCCAATCCACTACTATAGGTCCAAAACTCATGTTTGGGGTGGTTTCGCGCCATATCGTTGCCGCATGTCACCCATTCCGAAAATGGGTGTCGGGGTGCATACAAAGCACGAGTTTTTGCCACAGGAACCATTTCTTCGTTTTTCGCAACGAACATGCCCAATCCACTACTTTAGGTCCAAAACTCATGTTTGGGGTGGTTTCGCGCAATTTCGTTGCCGCACGTCACCCATTCCGAAAACGGGTGTCGGGGTGCCTACAAAGCACGAGTTTTCGCCACCGGAACCATTTCTTCGTTTTTCTCAACGAACATGCCCAATCCACTACTTTAGGTCCAAAACTCATGTTTGGGGTGGTTTCGCGCAATTTCGTTGCCGCATGTCACCAACTCCGAAAACGGATGTCGGGGTCCATACAAGCACGAGTTTTTGCCACCGGAACCATTTCTTCATTTTTCGCAACCAACATGCCCAATCCACTACTTTAGGTCCAAAACTCATGTTTGGGTGTTTTCGCGCAATTTCGTTGCCGCACGTCACCCATTCCGAAAACGGGTGTCGAGGTGCATACAAAGCACGAGTTTTCGCCACCGGAACCATTTCTTCGTTATTCGCAACGAACATGCCCAATCCACTACTTTAGGTCCAAAACTCATGTTTGGGGTGGTTTCGCGCAATTTCGATGTCGCACGTCACCCATTCCGAAAACGGGTGTCGGGTGCATACAAAGCATGAGTTTTCGCCACCGGAACCATTTCTTCGTTTTTTGCAACGAACATGCCCAATCCACTACTTTAGGTCCAAAACTCATGTTTGGGGTGGTTTCGCGCAATTTCGTTGTCGTACGTCACCCATTCCCAAAACGGGTGTCGGGGTGCATACAAAGCACGAGTTTTTGCCACCGGAACCAATTCTTCGTTTTTCGCAACGAACATGCCCAATCCACTACTTTAGGTCCAAAACTCATGTTTGGGGTGTTTTCGCGCCATATCGTTGCCGCACTTCACCCATTCCGAAAACGGGTGTCGGGTGCATACAAAGCATGAGTTTTCGCCACCAGAACCATTTCTTCGTTTTTCTCAACGAACATGCCCAATCCACTACTTTAGGTCCAAAACTCATGTTTGGGGTGGTTTCGCGCAATTTTGTTGTCGTACGTCACCCATTCCCAAAACGGGTGTCGGGGTGCATACAAAGCACGAGTTTTTGCCACCGGAACCAATTCTTCGTTTTTCGCGACGAACTTGCCCAATCCACTACTTTAGGTCCAAAACTCAAGTTTGGGGTGGTTTTGCGCAATTTCATTGCCGCACGTCACCAATTCTAAAAACGGGTGTCGGGGTGCATACAAGCACGAGTTTTTGCCACCGGAACCATTTCTTCGTTTTTCGCAACGAACATGGCAAATCCACTACTTTAGGTCCAAAACTCATGTTTGGGGTGGTTTCGCGCAATTTCGATGTCGCACGTCACCCATTTCGAAAACGGGTGTCGGGTGCATACAAAGCATGAGTTTTCGCCACCGGAACCATTTCTTCGTTTTTCGCAACGAACATGCCCAATCCATTACTTTAGGACCAAAACTCATGTTTGGGGTGGTTTCGCGCAATTTCGTTGTCGTGCGTCACCCATTCCCAAAACTGGTGTCGGCGTGCATACAAAGCACGAGTTTTTGCCACTGGAACCAATTCTTCATTTTTTGCAACGAACATGCCCAATCCACTACTTTAGGTCCAAAACTCATGTTTGGGGTGGTTTCGCGCTATATTGTTGCCGCACGTCCCGCATTCCGAAAACGGGTGTCGGGGTGCATACAAAGCACGAGTTTTTGCCACCGGAACCATTTCTTCGTTTTTCACAACGAACATGCCCAATCCACTACTTTAGGTCCAAAACTCATGTTTGGGGTGGTTTCGCGCAATTTCGTTGCCGCACGTCACCCATTCCGAAAACTGTGTCGGGGTGCATACAAAGCACGAGTTTTCGCCACCGGAACCATTTCTTCGTTTTTCTCAACGAACATGCCCAATCCACTACTTTAGGTCCAAAACTCATGTTTGGGGTGGTTTCGTGCAATTTCGTTGCCGCACGTCACCCATTCCGAAAACGGGTGTCGGGGTGCAAACAAAGAACGAGTTTTTGCCACCGGAACCAATTCTTCGTTTTTCGCAACGAACATGCCCAATCCACTATTTAGGTCCAAAACTCATGTTTGGGGTGGTTTCGTGCCATATCGTTGCCGCACGTCCCCCATTCCGAAAACGGGTGTCGGGGTGCATACAAAGCACGAGTTTTTGCCACCGGAACCATTTCTTCGTTTTTCACAACGAACATGCCCAATCCACTACTTTAGGTCCAAAACTCATGTTTGGGGTGGTTTCGCGCAATTTCGTTGCCGTACGTCACCCATTCCGAAAACGGTGTCGGGGTGCATACAAAGCACGAGTTTTCGCCACCGGAACCATTTCTTCGTTTTTCTCAACGAACATGCCCAATCCACTACTTTAGGTCCAAAACTCATGTTTGGGGTGGTTTCGTGCAATTTCGTTGCCGCACGTCACCCATTCCGAAAACGGGTGTCGGGTTGCAAACAAAGAACGAGTTTTTGCCACCGGAACCAATTCTTCGTTTTTCGCAACGAACATGCCCAATCCACTATTTAGGTCCAAAACTCATGTTTGGGGTGGTTTCGTGCCATATCGTTGCCGCACGTCACCCATTCCGAAAACGGGTGTCGGGGTGCATACAAAGCACAAGTTTTTGCCACCAGAACCATTTCTTCGTTTTTCGCAACGAACATGCCCAATCCACTACTTTAGGTCCAAAACTCATGTTTGGGGTGGTTTCGCGCAATTTCGTTGCCGCACGTCACCCATTCCGAAAACGGGTGTCGGGGTGCATACAAAGCACGAGTTTTCGCCACCGGAACCATTTCTTCGTTTTTCTCAACGAACATGCCCAATCCACTACTTTAGGTCCAAAACTCATGTTTGGGGTGGTTTCGCGCAATTTCGTTGCCGCACGTCACCAACTCCGAAAACGGATGTCGGGGTCCATAGAAGCACGAGTTTTTGCCACCGGAACCATTTCTTCGTTTTTCGCAACGAACATGGCAAATCCACTACTTTAGGTCCAAAACTCATGTTTGGGGTGGTTTCGCGCAATTTCGATGTCGCACGTCACCCATTTCGAAAACGGGTGTCGGGTGCATACAAAGCATGAGTTTTCGCCACCGGAACCATTTCTTCGTTTTTCGCAACGAACATGCCCAATCCATTACTTTAGGACCAAAACTCATGTTTGGGGTGGTTTCGCGCAATTTCGTTGTCGTGCGTCACCCATTCCCAAAACGGGTGTCGGCGTGCATACAAAGCACGAGTTTTTGCCACTGGAACCAATTCTTCATTTTTTGCAACGAACATGCCCAATCCACTACTTTAGGTCCAAAACTCATGTTTGGGGTGGTTTCGCGCTATATCGTTGCCGCACGTCCCGCATTCCGAAAACGGGTGTCGGGGTGCATACAAAGCACGAGTTTTTGCCACCGGAACCATTTCTTCGTTTTTCACAAAGAACATGCCCAATCCACTACTTTAGGTCCAAAACTCATGTTTGGGGTGGTTTGGCGCAATTTCGTTGCCGCACGTCACCCATTCCGAAAACGGTGTCGGGGTGCATACAAAGCACGAGTTTTCGCCACCGGAACCATTTCTTCGTTTTTCTCAACGAACATGCCCAATCCACTACTTTAGGTCCAAAACTCATGTTTGGGGTGGTTTCGTGCAATTTCGTTGCCGCACGTCACCCATTCCGAAAACGGGTGTCGGGGTGCAAACAAAGAACGAGTTTTTGCCACCGGAACCAATTCTTCGTTTTTCGCAATGAACATGCCCAATCCACTATTTAGGTCCAAAACTCATGTTTGGGGTGGTTTCGTGCCATATCGTTGCCGCACGTCCCCCATTCCGAAAACGGGTGTCGGGGTGCATACAAAGCACGAGTTTTTGCCACCGGAACCATTTCTTCGTTTTTCACAACGAACATGCCCAATCCACTACTTTAGGTCCAAAACTCATGTTTGGGGTGGTTTCGCGCAATTTCGTTGCCGCACGTCACCCATTCCGAAAACGGGTGTCGGGGTGCATACAAAGCACGAGTTTTCGCCACCGGAACCATTTCTTCGTTTTTCTCAACGAACATGCCCAATCCACTACTTTAGGTCCAAAACTCATGTTTGGGGTGGTTTCGCGCAATTTCGTTGCCACACGTCACCAACTCCGAAAACGGATGTCGGGGTCCATACAAGCACGAGTTTTTGCCACCGGAACCATTTCTTCATTTTTCGCAACCAACATGCCCAATCCACTACTTTAGGTCCAAAACTCATGTTTGGGTGTTTTCGCGCAATTTCGTTGCCGCACGTCACCCATTCCGAAAACGGGTGTCGAGGTGCATACAAAGCACGAGTTTTCGCCACCAGAACCATTTCTTCGTTTTTCGCAACGAACATGCCCAATCCACTACTTTAGGTCCAAAACTCATGTTTGGGGTGGTTTCGCGCAATTTCGATGTCGCACGTCACCCATTCCGAAAACGGGTGTCGGATGCATACAAAGCATGAGTTTTCGCCACCGGAACCATTTCTTCGTTTTTTGCAACGAACATGCCCAATCCACTACTTTAGGTCCACAACTCATGTTTGGGGTGGTTTCTCGCAATTTCGTTGTCGTACGTCACCCATTCCCAAAACGGGTGTCGGGGTGCATACAAAGCACGAGTTTTTGCCACCAGAACCAATTCTTATGTTTTCGCAACGAACATGCCCAATCCACTACTTTAGGTCCAAAACTCATGTTTGGGGTGTTTTCGCGCCATATCGTTGCCGCACGTCACCCATTCCGAAAACGGGTGTCGGGGTGCATACAAGCACGAGTTTTTGCCACCGGAACCATTTCTTCATTTTTCGCAATGAACATGCCCAATCCACTACTTTAGGTCCAAAACTCATGTTTGGGGTGATTTCGCGCAATTTCGTTGCCGCACGTCACCCATTCCGAAAACGGGTGTCGGGTGCATACAAAGCATGAGTTTTCGCCACTAGAACCATTTCTTCGTTTTTCTCAACGAACATGCCCAATCCACTACTTTAGGTCCAAAACTCATGTTTGGGGTGGTTTCGCGCAATTTTGTTGTCGTACGTCACCCATTCCCAAAACGGGTGTCGGGGTGCATACAAAGCACGAGTTTTTGCCACCGGAACCAATTCTTCATTTTTCGCGACGAACTTGCCCAATCCACTACTTTAGGTCCAAAACTCAAGTTTGGGGTGGTTTTGCGCAATTTCATTGCCGCACGTCACCAATTCTAAAAACGGGTGTCGGGGTGCATACAAGCACGAGTTTTTGCCACCGGAACCATTTCTTCGTTTTTCGCAACGAACATGGCAAATCCACTACTTTAGGTCCAAAACTCATGTTTGGGGTGGTTTCGCGCAATTTCGATGTCGCACGTCACCCATTTCGAAAACGGGTGTCGGGTGCATACAAAGCATGAGTTTTCGCCACCGGAACCATTTCTTCGTTTTTCGCAACGAACATGCCCAATCCATTACTTTAGGACCAAAACTCATGTTTGGGGTGGTTTCGCGCAATTTCGTTGTCGTGCGTCACCCATTCCCAAAACGGGTGTCGGCGTGCATACAGAGCACGAGTTTTTGCCACTGGAACCAATTCTTCATTTTTTGCAATGAACATGCCCAATCCACTACTTTAGGTCCAAAACTCATGTTTGGGG
This sequence comes from Zea luxurians, assembly GCA_029449295.1. NCBI lineage: Eukaryota > Viridiplantae > Streptophyta > Magnoliopsida > Poales > Poaceae > Zea > Zea luxurians. Next base: position 31,305,582 of record JAOPSE010000029.1, on the reverse strand, counting down.
TGGTTTCGCGCTATATCGTTGCCGCACGTCCCGCATTCCGAAAACGGGTGTCAGGGTGCATACAAAGCACGAGTTTTTGCCACCGGAACCATTTCTTCGTTTTTCACAACGAACATGCCCAATCCACTACTTTAGCTCCAAAACTCATGTTTGGGGTGGTTTCGCGCAATTTCGTTGCCGCACGTCACCCATTCCGAAAACGGTGTCGGGGTGCATACAAAGCACGAGTTTTCGCCACCGGAACCATTTCTTCGTTTTTCTCAACGAACATGCCCAATCCACTACTTTAGGTCCAAAACTCATGTTTGGGGTGGTTTCGTGCAATTTCGTTGCCGCACGTCACCCATTCCGAAAACGGGTGTCGGGGTGCAAACAAAGAACGAGTTTTTGCCACCGGAGCCAATTCTTCGTTTTTCGCAACTGAAAGGGAAATGTGCCCTTGGGCCATTTCTAAGTATTTTGGTGATTGAGTGCCAACACATGTGCTTAATTGTGAATTTATGTACATGGATGAACAAGGTGCAAATCATGAAGTAAAGGTACGTTTCTAAGCCTTAGTACATTGGTTTTGTGTACTAATATATTTGTCTAAGTGTTAGAAACAGAAAGGAGAAGAAGAGAGAAGAGGAGAAAAGACTTGGCTGTGTGCTGCCAAGACCCAGCTCGGTCTGGAGCACCGGACTGTCCGGTGTGCACCGGACAGTGTCCGGTGCGCCAGGCTGGCTCGGAGCGAACTGGCCGCTCTCGGGAATTCGCCGACGGCGTACGGCTAAAATTCACCGGACTGTCCGGTGTGCACCGGACTGTCCGGTGAGCCAACAGTCGGCCGGGCCAACGGTCGGCCGCGCAATCTGCGCGGGACACGTGGCGGAGCCAACGGTCGGAAGACGGCACCGGACTGTCCGGTGTGCACCGGACATGTCCGGTGCGCCAACGGCTCCCAGATCTCCAACGGTCTGCAACGGTCGGAAGTGTCAGATATGGAAACAAATCGGGCACCGGACAGTGTCCGGTGTGCACCGGACTGTCCGGTGCCCCCGACGACAGAAGGCAAGGATGGCCTTCCGGATTTGCTCTCAACGGCTCCTAGCTGCCTTGGGGCTATAAAAGGAGCCCCTAGGCGCATGGAGGAGACACACAAGCAACCTTTGAGCATTCTTGATCATCCACACTAAGTCTCTGCGCATTCGTTTGTGTTTCTAAGTGATTCGAGCTCTGTTCTAAGTGAGAACTCTGAGATAGTCTTGTGAGCTCGATTCTTGGCCGTGTGTGTGCGCGTTTCGCTGTGGATTTGTGTGTGTTGCTTCCCTCCCTTACTCTGTGCTTCTTTGTGATCATATACTTGTAAGGGCAAGAGACTCCAATTTGTGGAGATTCCTTGCAAACGGGATAGTGAAAGGCAAACAAAACACCGTGGTATTCAAGTGGGTCTTTGGACCGCTTGAGAAGGGTTGATTGCAACCCTCGTCCGTTGGGACGCCACAACGTGGAGTAGGCAAGCGTTGGTCTTGGCCGAACCACGGGATAAACCACTGTGTCACATCTGTGCTTGATCTTTTGTGGTATTGTGTTTTGTTGAGACTTCACCTTAGCCACTTGGCAATAATCGTGCTAACACTTAACAAGTTTTTGTGGCTTAAGTTTGAAGTTTTTACAGGATCACCTATTCACCCCCCCCCTCTAGGTGCTCTCAATTGGTATCAGAGTCGTTCTCTTCACAAAGGGACTAACCGCCCGAAGAGATGGATCCTAAGGGGAAGGGTATTGTGATCAATGACAAAGAAAAGGAATCCTTCGTCAACGAGCCGAAGGACGATAAGCCTACCGACTCCGGCTCGGGCCAAAGACGGAAGGAAGGGAAGAAGAAGAAGACAAGGCGCATCAAGGAGATCGTCTACTACGACAGCGATGAGTCTACTTCTTCCCAAAAGGACGAGGACCACGACGACTACGAGAGAAGAAAACCGGTTAATTCGAACTTTTCTTTTGATTACTCTCGTATTCCGCAAAGTTCACATTCACATTTGCTCTCCATTCCACTCGGCAAGCCCCCACACTTTGATGGAGAGGACTACGGATTTTGGAGCCACAAAATGCGTAGTCACCTATTCTCTCTCCATCCTAGTATATGGGAGATTGTAGAGAGTGGAATGCACTTTGATAGTTCGGATAGTCCCATGTTCATTAATGAACAAATTCATAAGAATGCACAAGCTACTACTGTTCTTCTAGCTTCCTTGTGCAGGGATGAATACCATAAAGTGAGCGGCTTGGATAACGCCAAGCAAATCTGGGACACCCTCAAGATTTCTCATGAGGGGAACGACGTCACCTTGCTCACCAAGATGGAGTTGGTGGAGGGAGAGCTTGGACGGTTCGCGATGATAAGGGGCGAGGAGCCGACGCAAACATACAACCGGCTCAAGACCCTTATCAACAAGATAAGAAGCTACGGGAGCACGCGATGGACGGACCACGACGTCGTCCGCCTAATGCTAAGGTCATTTACCGTTCTTGATCCTCATTTGGTGAACAATATACGTGAAAATCCCAGGTACACCAAGATGTCGCCCGAAGAAGTTCTTGGGAAATTCGTTAGCGGGCGAATGATGATCAAGGAGGCAAGGTATGTGGACGACGCCTTGAATGGTCCGATCAACGAGCCGCAACCCCTTGCTCTCAAGGCAACACGAAGCAAGGAGACGCTACCCAGCAAGGTGGCACAGATTGAGGCAGCCGGACTCAATGATGAAGAGATGGCTCTCATCATCAAGAGATTCAAGACGGCGCTAAATGGTCGCAAGGGTCAGCCAAGCAAGACCAAGACAAAGGGGAAGCGCTCATGCTTCAAGTGCGGTAAGCTTGGTCATTTTATTGCTAACTGTCCCGATAATGAAAGTGACCAGGAAAAGGGGAACAAAAGAGAGAAGAAGAAGCAATACAAAAAGGCAAAGGGCGAGGCGCATCTAGGAAAGGAGTGGGACTCGGATTGCTCCTCCTCTAACTCCGACAATGAAGGACTCGCTGCCACCGCCTTCAACAAGTCTTCCCTCTTCCCCAACGAACGTCTCACATGCCTTATGGCAAGGGAGAAGAAGGTGAGTACTCAAGACTTCACTTATGCTTCTTCTAGTGATAATGAATCTAGTGATGATGATGATATAGATTATTCATGCTTGTTCAAAGGCTTAGATAGATCTAAGATAGATAAAATCAATGAATTGATTGATGCTTTGAATGAAAAGGATAGGCTTTTAGAAAAGCAAGAGGATTTATTGTATGATGAACATGATAAATTTGTAGAGGCACAAAAATCATATGCTTTAGAAGTGAAAAGAAATGAAATGCTTTCTAGTGAATTATCTTCCTGTCATGAAACTATTGCTACCTTAAGAAGTGTTAATAATGATTTAAGTGCTAAACTAGAAGTAGCTAGTAAATCAAATTCCTGTGTTGAACATGTTGAAATTTGTACTAGGTGTAAGGATTTTGATGTTAATGCTTGTAGTGAACACTTAGTGTCAATTTCAAAACTAAATGATGAAGTGGCTAGTCTTAATGCCCAACTTAAGACTAGCAAGAGTGAAGTTGATAAAATAAAATTTGCAAGGGATGCCTACACGATTGGTAGACACCCCTCAATTAAGGATGGTCTTGGCTTCAAGAGAGAGGCCAAGAACTTAACAAGCCATAAGGCTCCCATCTTCGTCAAGGAGAAAGGGAAGGCCCCTATGGCTAGTAGTGCTAAAAAGAACCATGCTTTCTTATACCATGATAGGAGACATGCTAGAAATGCTTATAATGATTTTGATTCACATGTTTATGATTCTCATGCCATGTTTGCCTCTAGTTCCTCTCATAAGCATGATAGAGATATGAGTAGGAGAAATGTTGCGCATATGTCTAGGAGAAATTTTGCTCATGTTCCTAGAAAAGTTGTAAACAAACCTTCTACCATTTATTATGCTTGCAATACTCCCTTTGCTATTTGTAGAAAGGGTAAGAAGGTAGTTGCTAGGAAATTAGGGGCTAGATGCAAGGGAGATAAATCTTGCATTTGGGTCCCTAAAGATATTTGTGCTAACCTTGCAGGACCCAACATGAGTTGGGTACCTAAGACCCAAGCCTAAATTTGCCTTGCAGGTTTATGCATCCGGGGGTTCAAGCTGGATTATCGACAGCGGATGCACAAACCATATGACGGGGGAGAAGAAGATGTTCATCTCCTACGTCAAGAATAAGGATTCCCAAGATTCAATTATATTCGGTGATGGGAATCAAGGCAAGGTAAAAGGGTTAGGTAAAATTGCAATTTCTAATGAGCATTCTATCTCAAATGTATTCTTAGTGGAGAGTCTTGGATATAATTTGCTATCTGTTAGTCAATTATGTCAAATGGGATATAATTGTTTATTTACAAATGTAGATGTGTCTGTCTTTAGAAGATGTGATGGTTCACTAGCTTTTAAGGGTGTACTAGACGGCAAGCTTTATTTAGTTGATTTTGCAAAAGAAGAGGCCGGTCTAGATGCATGCTTAATGGCTAAGACTTGCATGGGCTGGCTGTGGCATCGCCGCTTAGCTCATGTGGGGATGAAGAACCTCCACAAGCTTCTAAAGGGAGAACACGTGATAGGTCTAACAAATGTGCATTTCGAAAAAGATAGACCTTGTGCAGCTTGTCAGGCAGGTAAACAGGTGGGAGGAGCGCATCACAGCAAGAATGTGATGACCACGTCAAGACCTCTGGAGCTGCTGCATATGGACCTCTTCGGACCCGTCGCCTATCTAAGCATAGGAGGAAGTAAGTATGGTTTAGTTATTGTTGATGACTTTTCCCGCTTCACTTGGGTGTTCTTTTTGCAGGATAAGTCTGAAACCCAAGGGACCCTCAAGCGCTTCCTCAGGAGAGCTCAAAATGAGTTTGAGCTCAAGGTGAAGAAGATAAGGAGCGACAACGGGTCCGAGTTCAAGAACCTTCAAGTGGAGGAGTTTCTTGAGGAGGAAGGGATCAAGCACGAGTTCTCCGCTCCCTACACACCACAGCAAAATGGTGTGGTAGAGAGGAAGAACAGGACGCTAATCGATATGGCGAGGATGATGCTCGGAGAGTTCAAGACCCCCGAGTGCTTTTGGTCGGAAGCCGTGAACACGGCTTGCCACGCCATCAACAGGGTCTACCTTCATCGACTCCTCAAGAAGACTTCGTATGAGCTACTAACCGAGAGCAAGTTGTTGATTGTGATGATGTAGATGAAGAAGATGTTCCAACGGCCGCTATACGAACCATGGCGATTGGAGACGTTCGGCCACAGGAACAAGATGAACGAGATCAACCTTCTTCCTCAACGACGGTGCATCCCCCAACTCAAGACGATGAACAGGTTCATCAAAATGAGGCGTGTGATCAAGGGGGAGCACAAAATGATCATGTGATGGAGGAAGAAGCGCAACCGGCACCTCCAACCCAAGTTCGAGCGATGATTCAAAGGGATCATCCCGTCGACCAAATTCTGGGTGACATTAGCAAGGGAGTAACTACTCGGTCTCGACTAGTTAATTTTTGTGAACATTACTCTTTTGTCTCCTCTATTGAGCCTTTCAGGGTAGAGGAGGCCTTGCTAGATCCGGACTGGGTGTTGGCCATGCAGGAGGAACTTAACAACTTCAAGCGCAATGAAGTTTGGACGCTGGTGCCTCGTCCCAAGCAAAATGTTGTGGGAACCAAGTGGGTGTTCCGCAACAAACAAGACGAGCACGGAGTGGTGACAAGGAACAAGGCTCGACTTGTGGCAAAAGGTTATGCCCAAGTCGCAGGTTTGGACTTTGAGGAGACTTTTGCTCCTGTGGCTAGGCTAGAGTCCATTCGTATCTTGCTAGCATATGCCGCTCACCATTCTTTCAGGTTGTACCAAATGGATGTCAAGAGCGCTTTCCTCAACGGGCCAATAAAGGAGGAGGTGTACGTGGAGCAACCCCCTGGCTTCGAGGATGAGCGGTACCCCGACCACGTGTGTAAGCTCTCTAAGGCGCTCTATGGACTTAAACAAGCCCCAAGAGCATGGTATGAATGCCTTAGAGATTTCTTACTTGCTAATGCTTTCAAGGTTGGGAAAGCCGATCCAACTCTTTTTACAAAGACATGTGATGGTGATTTGTTTGTATGCCAAATTTATGTCGATGACATAATATTTGGTTCTACTAATCAAAAGTCTTGTGAAGAGTTTAGCAGGGTGATGACGCAGAAATTCGAGATGTCGATGATGGGCGAGTTGAACTACTTCCTTGGGTTCCAAGTGAAGCAACTCAAGGACGGCACCTTCATCTCCCAAACGAAGTACATGCAAGATCTGCTAAAGAGGTTTGGGATGAAGGACGCCAAGCCCGCAAAGACTCCGATGGGAACCGCCGGACACACCGACCTCAACAAAGGAGGTAAGTCCGTTGATCAAAAAGCATACCGGTCAATGATAGGGTCTTTACTTTATCTATGTGCTAGTAGACCGGATATTATGCTTAGCGTATGCATGTGTGCTAGATTTCAATCCGATCCTAAGGAGTGTCACTTGGTGGCGGTGAAGCGAATTCTTAGATATTTAGTCGCTACGCCTTGCTTCGGGATCTGGTATCCAAAGGGGTCTAACTTTGACTTGATTGGGTACTCAGATTCCGACTATGCTGGATGTAAGGTCGATAGGAAGAGTACATCAGGGACGTGCCAATTCTTAGGAAGGTCCCTGGTGTCATGGAACTCTAAGAAACAAACCTCCGTTGCCCTATCCACCGCTGAGGCCGAGTACGTTGCCGCAGGACAGTGTTGTGTGCAACTACTTTGGATGAGGCAAACCCTCAGGGACTTTGGCTACAATCTGAGCAAAGTCCCACTCCTATGTGATAATGAGAGTGCTATCCGAATAGCGGAAAATCCTGTTGAGCACAGCCGCACAAAGCACATAGACATCCGGCATCACTTTTTGAGAGACCACCAGCAAAAGGGAGATATCGAAGTGTTTTATGTTAGCACCGAGAACCAGCTAGCCGATATCTTTACCAAGCCTTTAGATGAGAAGACCTTTTGCAGGCTGCGTAGTGAGCTAAATGTCTTAGATTCGCGGAACTTGGATTGAATTGTAGCATACATGTATTCATGCTTTTGATCATGTTCCTTTCTGCATTTTGTTGCGTATTATGGTGCTCAAGTTGTACAAACACTCCCTGGACCTCACAAGTCCGTTGCAAAGTGATGCACATGTTTAGGGGGAGATGTGTTACAACTTGACCCTTTGAGACTAACCATATGTTTGAGTTTGCTTGTTTTAGTCACAAAGGAGAATTGAAAGGGAAAAAGGTGGACTTGGATCATGCAAGACTTCCACTGCACTCCGATGAGAGGGTAACTTATTCCAAGTCCATCTCATTAACTCTTATTGCCATTTGCTCTTAATTGAAGATTTTGGTGAGGCAATGGGGTTAAAGGGCCAAAATTGATCCCGTTTTGGTGCTTGATGCCAAAGGGGGAGAAAATAAAGGCCAAAGTGATAAATGGATCAGCTACCACTTGAGATTTTGAAAATAGTAGAATAGAGCTTTTGGTTGGTTTGTCAAAACTCTTTTGTTGTCTCTCATATCAAAAGTTGGCTTCTTGTGGGGAGAAGTAGTGATTATGGGAAAAAGGGGGAGTTTTTGAAATCTTTGATCAAACTCGTTTGGAATGACTCTCTTTATGCTTCAACATGTGTGTTTGACTTAGAGATAGAGATTTGAGTTTGATTTGCAAAAACAAACCAAGTGGTGGCAAAGGATGATCCATATATGCCAAAATTGATTCAAAATAAATTTAAGTTTTATTTGAAGTGAGTTTGCACTTGTTCTAGTTGCTTTATGTTGTGTTGGCATAAATCACCAAAAAGGGGGAGATTGAAAGGGAAATGTGCCCTTGAGCCATTTCTAAGTATTTTGGTGATTGAGTGCCAACACATGTGCTTAATTGTGAATTTATGTACATGGATGAACAAGGTGCAAATCATGAAGTAAAGGTATGTTTCTAAGCCTTAGTACATTGGTTTTGTGTACTAATATATTTGTCTAAGTGTTAGAAACAGAAAGGAGAAGAAGAGAGAAGAGGAGAAAAGACTTGGCTGTGTGCTGCCAAGACCCAGCTCGGTCTGGAGCACCGGACTGTCCGGTGTGCACCGGACAGTGTCCGGTGCGCCAGGCTGGCTCGGAGCGAACTGGCCGCTCTCGGGAATTCACCGACGGCGTACGGCTAAAATTCACCGGACTGTCCGGTGTGCACCGGACTGTCCGGTGAGCCAACAGTCGGCCGGGCCAACGGTCGGCCGCGCAATCTGCGCGGGACACGTGGCGGAGCCAACGGTCGGAAGACGGCACCGGACTGTCCGGTGCGCCAACGGCTCCCAGATCTCCAACGGTCTGCAACGGTCGGAAGTGTCAGATATGGAAACAAATCGGGCACCGGACAGTGTCCGGTGTGCACCGGACTGTCCGGTGCCCCCGACGACAGAAGGCAAGGATGGCCTTCCGGATTTGCTCTCAACGGCTCCTAGCTGCCTTGGGGCTATAAAAGGAGCCCCTAGGCGCATGGAGGAGACACACAAGCAACCTTTGAGCATTCTTGATCATCCACACTAAGTCTCTGCGCATTCGTTTGTGTTTCTAAGTGATTCGAGCTCTGTTCTAAGTGAGAACTCTGAGATAGTCTTGTGAGCTCGATTCTTGGCCGTGTGTGTGCGCGTTTCGCTGTGGATTTGTGTGTGTTGCTTCCCTCCCTTACTCTGTGCTTCTTTGTGATCATATACTTGTAAGGGCAAGAGACTCCAATTTGTGGAGATTCCTTGCAAACGGGATAGTGAAAGGCAAACAAAACACCGTGGTATTCAAGTGGGTCTTTGGACCGCTTGAGAAGGGTTGATTGCAACCCTCGTCCGTTGGGACGCCACAACGTGGAGTAGGCAAGCGTTGGTCTTGGCCGAACCACGGGATAAACCACTGTGTCACATCTGTGCTTGATCTTTTGTGGTATTGTGTTTTGTTGAGACTTCACCTTAGCCACTTAGCAATAATCGTGCTAACACTTAACAAGTTTTTGTGGCTTAAGTTTGAAGTTTTTACAGGATCACCTATTCACCCCCCCTCTAGGTGCTCTCAGCAACGAACATGCCCAATCCACTATTTAGGTCCAAAACTCATGTTTGGGGTGGTTTCGTGCCATATCGTTGCCGCACGTCCCCCATTCCGAAAACGGGTGTCGGGGTGCATACAAAGCACGAGTTTTTGCCACCGGAACCATTTCTTCGTTTTTCACAACGAACATGCCCAATCCACTACTTTAGGTCCAAAACTCATGTTTGGGGTGGTTTCGCGCAATTTCGTTGCCGCACGTCACCCATTCCGAAAACGGTGTCGGGGTGCATACAAAGCACGAGTTTTCGCCACCGGAACCATTTCTTCGTTTTTCTCAACGAACATGCCCAATCCACTACTTTAGGTCCAAAACTCATGTTTGGGGTGGTTTCGTGCAATTTCGTTGCCGCACGTCACCCATTCCGAAAACGGGTGTCGGGGTGCAAACAAAGAACGAGTTTTTGCCACCGGAACCAATTCTTCGTTTTTCGCAACGAACATGCCCAATCCACTATTTAGGTCCAAAACTCATGTTTGGGGTGGTTTCGTGCCATATCGTTGCCGCACGTCACCCATTCCGAAAACGGGTGTCGGGGTGCATACAAAGCACAAGTTTTTGCCACCAGAACCATTTCTTCGTTTTTCGCAACGAACATGCCCAATCCACTACTTTAGGTCCAAAACTCATGTTTGGGGTGGTTTCGCGCAATTTCGTTGCCGCACGTCACCCATTCCGAAAACGGGTGTCGGGGTGCATACAAAGCACGAGTTTTCGCCACCGGAACCATTTCTTCGTTTTTCTCAACGAACATGCCCAATCCACTACTTTAGGTCCAAAACTCATGTTTGGGGTGGTTTCGCGCAATTTCGTTGCCGCACGTCACCAACTCCGAAAACGGATGTCGGGGTCCATACAAGCACGAGTTTTTGCCACCGGAACCATTTCTTCATTTTTCGCAACCAACATGCCCAATCCACTACTTTAGGTCCAAAACTCATGTTTGGGTGTTTTCGCGCAATTTCGTTGCCGCACGTCACCCATTCCGAAAACGGGTGTCGAGGTGCATACAAAGCACGAGTTTTCGCCACCGGAACCATTTCTTCGTTTTTCGCAACGAACATGCCCAATCCACTACTTTAGGTCCAAAACTCATGTTTGGGGTGGTTTCGCGCAATTTCGATGTCGCACGTCACCCATTCCGAAAACGGGTGTCGGGTGCATACAAAGCATGAGTTTTCGCCACCGGAACCATTTCTTCATTTTTTTGCAACGAACATGCCCAATCCACTACTTTAGGTCCAAAACTCATGTTTGGGGTGGTTTCGCGCAATTTCGTTGTCGTACGTCACCCATTCCCAAAACGGGTGTCGGGGTGCATACAAAGCACGAGTTTTTGCCACCGGAACCAATTCTTCGTTTTTCGCAACGAACATGCCCAATCCACTACTTTAGGTCCAAAACTCATGTTTGGGGTGTTTTCGCGCCATATCGTTGCCGCACGTCACCCATTCCGAAAACGGGTGTCGGGGTGCATACAAGCACGAGTTTTTGCCACCGGAACCATTTCTTCATTTTTCGCAATGAACATGCCCAATCCACTACTTTAGGTCCAAAACTCATGTTTGGGGTGATTTCGCGCAATTTCGTTGCCGCACGTCACCCATTCCGAAAACGGGTGTCGGGTGCATACAAAGCATGAGTTTTCGCCACCGGAACCATTTCTTCGTTTTTCTCAACGAACATGCCCAATCCACTACTTTAGGTCCAAAACTCATGTTTGGGGTGGTTTCGCGCAATTTTGTTGTCGTACGTCACCCATTCCCAAAACGGGTGTCGGGGTGCATACAAAGCACGAGTTTTTGCCACCGGAACCAATTCTTCGTTTTTCGCGACGAACTTGCCCAATCCACAACTTTAGGTCCAAAACTCAAGTTTGGGGTGGTTTTGCGCAATTTCATTGCCGCACGTCACCAATTCTAAAAACGGGTGTCGGGGTGCATACAAGCACAACTTTTTGCCACCGGAACCATTTCTTCGTTTTTTCGCAACGAACATGGCAAATCCACTACTTTAGGTCCAAAACTCATGTTTGGGGTGGTTTCGCGCAATTTCGATGTCGCACGTCACCCATTTCGAAAACGGGTGTCGGGTGCAAACAAAGCATGAGTTTTCGCCACCGGAACCATTTCTTCGTTTTTCGCAACGAACATGCCCAATCCATTACTTTAGGACCAAAACTCATGTTTGGGGTGGTTTCGCGCAATTTCGTTGTCGTGCGTCACCCATTCCCAAAACGGGTGTCGGCGTGCATACAAAGCACGAGTTTTTGCCACTGGAACCAATTCTTCATTTTTTGCAACAAACATGCCCAATCCACTACTTTAGGTCCAAAACTCATGTTTGGGGTGGTTTCGCGCTATATCGTTGCCGCACGTCCCCCATTCCTAAAACGGGTGTCGGGGTGCATACAAAGCACGAGTTTTTGCCACCGGAACCATTTCTTCGTTTTTCACAACGAACATGCCCAATCCACTACTTTAGGTCCAAAACTCATGTTTGGGGTGGTTTCGCGCAATTTCGTTGCCGCACGTCACCCATTCCGAAAACGGTGTCGGGGTGCATACAAAGCACGAGTTTTCGCCACCGGAACCATTTCTTCGTTTTTTCTCAACGAACATGCCCAATCCACTACTTTAGGTCCAAAACTCATGTTTGGGGTGGTTTCGTGCAATTTCGTTGCCGCACATCACCCATTCCGAAAACGGGTGTCGGGGTGCAAACAAAGAACGAGTTTTTGCCACCGGAACCAATTCTTCGTTTTTCGCAACGAACATGCCCAATCCACTATTTAGGTCCAAAACTCATGTTTGGGGTGGTTTCGTGCCATATCGTTGCCGCACGTCACCCATTCCGAAAACGGGTGTCGGGGTGCATACAAAGCACAAGTTTTTGCCACCAGAACCATTTCTTCGTTTTTCGCAACGAACATGCCCAATCCACTACTTTATGTCCAAAACTCATGTTTGGGGTGGTTTCGCGCAATTTCGTTGCCGCACGTCACCCATTCCGAAAACGGGTGTCGGGGTGCATACAAAGCACGAGTTTTCGCCACCGGAACCATTTCTTCGTTTTTCTCAACGAACATGCCCAATCCACTACTTTAGGTCCAAAACTCATGTTTGGGGTGGTTTCGCGCAATTTCGTTGCCGCACGTCACCAACTCCGAAAACGGGTGTCGAGGTGCATACAAGCACGAGTTTTTGCCACCGGAACCATTTCTTCATTTTTCGCAACGAACATGCCCAATCCACTACTTTAGGTCCAAAACTCAGGTTTGGGTGCTTTCGCGCAATTTCGTTGCCGCACGTCACCCATTCCGAAAACGGGTGTCGGGGTGCATACAAGCACAAGTTTTTGCCACCGGAACCATTTCTTCATTTTTCGCAACGAACATGCCCAATCCACTACTTTAGGTCCAAAACTCATGTTTGGGGTGGTTTCGCGCAATTTCGTTGCCGCACGTCACCCTTTCCGAAAACGGGTGTCGGGTGCATACAAAGCATGAGTTTTCGCCACCGGAACCATTTCTTCGTTTTTCGCAACGAACATGCCCAATCCATTACTTTAGGTCCAAAACTCATGTTTGGGGTGGTTTCGCGCAATTTCGTTGTCGTACGTCACCCATTCCCAAAACGGGTGTCGGGGTGCATACAAAGCATGAGTTTTCGCCACTGGAACCATTTCTTCGTTTTTCACAACGAACATGCCCAATCCACTACTTTAGGTCCAAAACTCATGTTTGGGGTGGTTTCGCGCCATATCGTTGCCGCACGTCACCCATTCCGAAAATGGGTGTCGGGGTGCATACAAAGCACGAGTTTTTGCCACCAGAACCAATTCTTCGTTTTTCGCAACGAACATGCCCAATCCACTATTTAGGTCCAAAACTCATGTTTGGGGTGGTTTCGCGCCATATCGTTGCCGCACGTCACCCATTCCGAAAACGGGTGTCGGGGTGCATACAAAGCACAAGTTTTTGCCACCGGAACCATTTCTTCGTTTTTCGCAACGAACATTCCCAATCCATTACTTTAGGTCCAAAACTCATGTTTGGGGTGGTTTCGCGCAATTTTGTTGTCGTACGTCACCCATTCCAAAAACGGGTGTCGGCATGCATACAAAGCACAAGTTTTTGCCACTGGAACCGATTCTTCATTTTTCGCAACGAAGATGCCCAATCCACTACTATAGGTCCAAAACTCATGTTTGGGGTGGTTTCGCGCCATATCGTTGCCGCATGTCACCCATTCCGAAAATGGGTGTCGGGGTGCATACAAAGCACGAGTTTTTGCCACAGGAACCATTTCTTCGTTTTTCGCAACGAACATGCCCAATCCACTACTTTAGGTCCAAAACTCATGTTTGGGGTGGTTTCGCGCAATTTCGTTGCCGCACGTCACCCATTCCGAAAACGGGTGTCGGGGTGCCTACAAAGCACGAGTTTTCGCCACCGGAACCATTTCTTCGTTTTTCTCAACGAACATGCCCAATCCACTACTTTAGGTCCAAAACTCATGTTTGGGGTGGTTTCGCGCAATTTCGTTGCCGCACGTCACCAACTCCGAAAACGGATGTCGGGGTCCATACAAGCACGAGTTTTTGCCACCGGAACCATTTCTTCATTTTTCGCAACCAACATGCCCAATCCACTACTTTAGGTCCAAAACTCATGTTTGGGTGTTTTCGCGCAATTTCGTTGCCGCACGTCACCCATTCCGAAAACGGGTGTCGAGGTGCATACAAAGCACGAGTTTTCGCCACCGGAACCATTTCTTCGTTTTTCGCAAGGAACATGCCCAATCCACTACTTTAGGTCCAAAACTCATGTTTGGGGTGGTTTCGCGCAATTTCGATGTCGCACGTCACCCATTCCGAAAACGGGTGTCGGGTGCATACAAAGCATGAGTTTTCGCCACCGGAACCATTTCTTTGTTTTTTGCAACGAACATGCCCAATCCACTACTTTAGGTCCAAAACTCATGTTTGGGGTGGTTTCGCGCAATTTCGTTGTCGTACGTCACCCATTCCCAAAACGGGTGTCGGGGTGCATACAAAGCACGAGTTTTTGCCACCGGAACCAATTCTTCGTTTTTCGCAACGAACATGCCCAATCCACTACTTTAGGTCCAAAACTCATGTTTGGGGTGTTTTCGCGCCATATCGTTGCCGCACGTCACCCCTTCCGAAAACGGGTGTCGGGGTGCATACAAGCACGAGTTTTTGGCACCGGAACCATTTCTTCATTTTTCGCAATGAACATGCCCAATCCACTACTTTAGGTCCAAAACTCATGTTTGGGGTGATTTCGCGCAATTTCGTTGCCGCACGTCACCCATTCCGAAAACGGGTGTCGGGTGCATACAAAGCATGAGTTTTCGCCACCGGAACCATTTCTTCGTTTTTCTCAACGAACATGCCCAATCCACTACTTTAGGTCCAAAACTCATGTTTGGGGTGGTTTCGCGCAATTTTGTTGTCGTACGTCACCCATTCCCAAAACGGGTGTCGGGGTGCATACAAAGCACGAGTTTTTGCCACCGGAACCAATTCTTCGTTTTTCGCGACGAACTTGCCCAATCCACTACTTTAGGTCCAAAACTCAAGTTTGGGGTGGTTTTGCGCAATTTCATTGCTGCACGTCACCAATTCTAAAAACGGGTGTCGGGGTGCATACAAGCACGAGTTTTTGCCACCGGAACCATTTCTTCGTTTTTCGCAACGAACATGGCAAATCCACTACTTTAGGTCCAAAACTCATGTTTGGGGTGGTTTCGCGCAATTTCGATGTCGCACGTCACCCATTTCGAAAACGGGTGTCGGGTGCATACAAAGCATGAGTTTTCGCCACCGGAACCATTTCTTCGTTTTTCACAACGAACATGCCCAATCCATTACTTTAGGACCAAAACTCATGTTTGGGGTGGTTTCGCGCAATTTCGTTGTCGTGCGTCACCCATTCCCAAAACGGGTGTCGGCGTGCATACAAAGCACGAGTTTTTGCCACTGGAACCAATTCTTCATTTTTCGCAACGAACATGCCCAATCCACTACTTGAGGTCCAAAACTTATGTTTGGGGTGGTTTCGCGCTATATCGTTGCCGCACGTCCCCCATTCCGAAAAGGGTGTCGGGTTGCATACAATTCACGAGTTTTTGCCACCGGAACCATTTCTTCGTTTTTCACAACGAACATGCCCAATCCACTACTTTAGGTCCAAAACTCATGTTTGGGGTGGTTTCGCGCAATTTCGTTGCCGCACGTCACCCATTCCGAAAACGGTGTCGGGGTGCATACAAAGCACGAGTTTTCGCCACCGGAACCATTTCTTCGTTTTTCTCAACGAACATGCCCAATCCACTACTTTAGGTCCAAAACTCATGTTTGGGGTGGTTTCGTGCAATTTCGTTGTCGCACGTCACCAACTCCGAAAACAGGTGTCGGGGTGCATACAAGCACGAGTTTTTGCCACCGAAACCATTTCTTTATTTTTCGCAACGAACATACCCAATCCACTACTTTAGGTCCAAAACTCATGTTTGGGGTGGTTTCGCGCAATTTCGTTGCCGCACGTCACCCATTCCGAAAACGGGGTGTCGGGGTGCATACAAAGAACGAGTTTTCGCCACCGGAACCATTTCTTCGTTTTTCGCAATGAACATGCCCAATCTACTACTTTAGGTCCAAAACTCATGTTTGGGGTGATTTCGCGCAATTTCGTTGCCGCACGTCACCCATTCCGAAAACGGGTGTCGGGTGCATACAAAGCATGAGTTTTCGTCACCGGAACCATTTCTTCGTTTTTCGCAACGAACATGCCCAATCCACTACTTTAGGTCCAAAACTCATGTTTGGGGTGGTTTCGCGCAATTTTGTTGTCGTACGTCACCCATTCCCAAAACGGGTGTCGGGGTGCATACAAAGCACGAGTTTTTGCCACCGGAACCAATTCTTCGTTTTTCGCGACGAACTTGCCCAATCCACTACTTTAGGTCCAAAACTCATGTTTGGGGTGGTTTTGCGCAATTTCATTGCCGCACGTCACCAATTCCGAAAACGGGTATCGGGGTGCATACAAGCACGAGTTTTTGCCACTGGAACCATTTCTTCGTTTTTTGCAACGAACATGCCCAATCCACTACTTTAGGTCCAAAACTCATGTTTGGGGTGGTTTCGCGCAATTTCGTTGCCGCACGTCACCCATTCCGAAAACGGGTGTCGGGGTGCATACAAAGAACGAGTTTTCGCCACCGGAAACCATTTCTTCGTTTTTCGCAACGAACATGCCCAATCCACTACTTTAGGTTCAAAACTCATGTTTGGGGTGGTTTCGCGCAATTTCGTTGCCGCACGTCACCCATTCCGAAAACGGGTGTCGGGTGCATACTAAGCATGAGTTTTCGCCACCGGAACCATTTGTTCGTTTTTCGCAACGAACATGCCTAATCCATTACTTTAGGTCCAAAACTCATGTTTGGGGTCGTTTCGCGCAATTTCGTTGTCGTGCGTCACCCATTCCCAAAACGGGTGTCGGCGTGCATACAAAGCACGAGTTTTTGCCACTGGAACCAATTCTTCATTTTTCGCAACGAACATGCCCAATCCACTACTTTAGGTCCAAAACTCATGTTTGGGGTGGTTTCGCGCTATATCGTTGCCGCACGTCACCCATTCCGAAAACGGGTGTCTGGGTGCATACAAAGCACGAGTTTTTGCCACCGGAACCATTTCTTCGTTTTTCGCAACGAACATGCCCAATCCACTACTTTAGGTCCAAAACTCATGTTTGGGGTGGTTTCGCGCAATTTCGTTGCCGCACGTCACCCATTCCGAAAACGGGTGTCAGGGTGCATACAAAGAACGAGTTTTTGCCACCGGAACCAATTCTTCATTTTTCACAACGAACATGCCCAATCCACTATTTAGGTCCAAAACTCATGTTTGGGGTGGTTTCGCGCCATATCGTTGCCGCACGTCACCCATTCCGAAAACGGGTGTCGGGGTGCATACAAAGCACAAGTTTTTGCCACCGGAACCATTTCTTCGTTTTTCGCAACGAACATGCCCAATCCACTACTTTAGGTCCAAAACTCATGTTTGGGGTGGTTTCGCGCAATTTCGTTGCCGCACGTCACCCATTCCGAAATCGGGTGTCGGGGTGCATACAAAGCACGAGTTTTCGCCGCCGGAACCATTTCTTTATTTTTTGCAACGAACATGCCCAATCCACTACTTTAGGTCCAAAACTCATGTTTGGGGTGGTTTCGCGCAATTTCGTTGCCGCACGTCACCAACTCCGAAAAAGGGTGTCGGGGTGCATACAAGCACGAGTTTTTGCCACCGAAACCATTTCTTTATTTTTCGCAACGAACATGCCCAATCCACTACTTTAGGTCCAAAACTCATGTTTGGGGTGGTTTCGCGCAATTTCGTTGCCGCACGTCACCCATTCCGAAAACGGGTGTTGGGGTGCATACAAAGCAAGAGTTTTCGCCACTGGTACCATTTCTTCATTTTTCGCAATGAACATGCCCAATCCACTACTTTAGGTCCAAAACTCATGTTTGGGGTGATTTCGCGCAATTTCGTTGCCGCACGTCACCCATTCCGAAAACGGGTTTCGGGTGCATACAAAGCATGAGTTTTCGCCGCCGGAACCATTTCTTCGTTTTTTGCAACGAACATGCCCAATCCACTACTTTAGGTCCAAAACTCATGTTTGGGGTGGTTTCACACAATTTTGTTGTTGTACGTCACCCATTCCCAAAACGGGTGTCGGGGTGCGTACAAAGCACGAGTTTTTGCCACCGGAACCAATTCTTCGTTTTTCGCGACGAACTTGCCCAATCCACTACTTTAGGTCCAAAACTCATGTTTGGGGTGGTTTCGCGCAATTTCATTGCCGCACGTCACCAATTCCGAAAACGGGTGTCGGGGTGCATACAAGCATGAGTTTTGCCACCGGAACCATTTCTTCGTTTTTCGCAACGAACATGCCCAATCCACTAATTTAGGTTCAAAACTCATGTTTGGGGTGGTTTCGCGCAATTTTGTTGCCGCACGTCACCCATTCCGAAAACAGGTGTCAGGGTGCATAAAAAGAACGAGTTTTCGCCACCGGAAACCATTACTTCGTTTTTCGCAATGAACATGCCCAATCCACTACTTTAGGTCCAAAACTCATGTTTGGGGAGGTTTCGCGCAATTTCGTTGCCGCACGTCACCCATTCCAAAAACGGGTGTCGGGTGCATACAAAGCATGAGTTTTCGCCACCGGAACAATTTCTTCGTTTTTCGCAATGAACATGCCCAATCCATTACTTTAGGTCCAAAACTCATGTTTGGGGTGGTTTCGCTCAATTTCGTTGTCATGCGTCACCCATTCCCAAAACGGGTGTCGGCGTGCATACAAAGCACGAGTTTTTGCCACTGGAACCAGTTCTTCATTTTTCGCAACGAACATGCCCAATCCACTACTTTAGGTCCAAAACTCATGTTTGGGGTGGTTTCGCGCTATATCGTTGTCGCACGTCACCCATTCCGAAAACGCGTGTCGGGGTGCATACAAAGCATGAGTTTTTGCCACCGGAACCATTTCTTCGTTTTTCGCAACGAACATGCCCAATCCACTACTTTAGGTCCAAAACTCATGTTTGGGGTGGTTTCGCGCAATTTCGTTGCCGCACGTCACCCATTCCGAAAACGGGTGTCGGGGTGCATACAAAGAACGAGTTTTTGCCACCGAAACCATTTCTTCGTTTTTCGCAATGAACATGCCCAAACCACTATTTAGGTCCAAAACTCATGTTTGGGGTGGTTTCGCGCCATATCGTTGCCGCACGTCACCCATTCCGAAAACGGGTGTCGGGGTGCATACAAAGCACAAGGTTTTGCCACCGGAACCATTTCTTCGTTTTTCGCAATGAACATGCCCAATCCACTACTTTAGGTCCAAAATTCATGTTTGGGTGCTTTCGCGCAATTTCGTTGCCGCACGTCACCCATTCCGAAAACGGGTGTCGGGGTGCATACAAAGCACGAGTTTTCGCCACCGGAACCATTTCTTCGTTTTTCGCAACGAACATGCCCAATCCACTACTTTAGGTCCAAAACTCATGTTTGGGGTGGTTTCGCGCAACTTCGTTGTCGCACGTCACCCATTCCGAAAACGGGTGTCGGGTGCATACAAAGCACGAGTTTTCGCCATCGGAACCATTTCTTCGTTTTTCGCAACGAACATGCCAAATCCACTACTTTAGGTCCAAAACTCATGTTTGGGGTGGTTTCGCGCAATTTCGTTGCCGCACGTCACCAACTCCGAAAACAGGTGTCGGGGTGCATACAAGCACGAGTTTTTGCCACCGGAACCATTCTTCGTTTTTCGTAACGAACATGCCCAATCCACTACTTTAGGTCCAAAACTCATGTTTGGGTGCTTTCACGCAATTTCGTTGCCGCACGTCACCCATTCCGAAAACGGGTGTCGGGTGCATACAAAGCATGAGTTTTCGCCACCGGAACCATTTCTTCGTTTTTCGCAACGAACATGCCCAATCCACTACTTTAGGTCCAAAACTCATGTTTGGGGTGGTTTCGCGCCATATCGTTGCCACACGTCAACCATTCCGAAAACGGGTGTCGGGATGCATACAAAGCACAAGTTTTTGCCACCGGAACCATTTCTTCGTTTTTCGCAACGAACATGCCCAATCCACTACTTTAGGTCCAAAACTCATGTTTGGGGTGGTTTCGCGCAATTTCGTTGCCGCATGTCACCAACTCCGAAAACGGGTGTCGGGGTGCATACAAGCACGAGTTTTTGCCACCGAAACCATTTCTTTATTTTTCGCAACGAACATGCCCAATCCACTACTTTAGGTCCAAAACTCATGTTTTGGGTGGTTTCGTGCAATTTCGTTGCCACACGTCACCAACTCCGAAAACGGGTGTCGGGGTGCATACAAGCACGAGTTTTTGCCACCGAAACCATTTCTTTATTTTTCGCAACGAACATGCCCAATCCACTACTTTAGGCCCAAAACTCATGTTTGGGGTGGTTTCGCGCAATTTCGTTGCCGCACGTCACCCATTCCGAAAACGGGTGTCGGGGTGCATACAAAGCACGAGTTTTCGCCACCGGAACCATTTCTTCATTTTTCGCAATGAACATGCCCAATCCACTACTTTAGGTCCAAAACTCATGTTTGGGGTGATTTCGCGCAATTTCGTTGCCGCACGGCACCCATTCCGAAAACGGGTGTCGGGTGCATACAAAGCATGAGTTTTCGCCACCGGAACCATTTCTTCGTTTTTCGCAACGAACATGCCCAATCCACTACTTTAGGTCCAAAACTCATGTTTGGGGTGGTTTCGCGCAATTTTGTTGTCATACGCCACCCATTCCCAAAACGGGTGTCGGGGTGCATACAAAGCACGAGTTTTTGCCACTGGAACCAATTCTTCGTTTTTCGCGACGAACTTGCCCAATCCACTACTTTAGGTCCAAAACTCATGTTGGGGTGGTTTCGCGCAATTTCATTGCCGCACGTCACCAATTCCGAAAACGGGTGTCGGGGTGCATACAAGCACGAGTTTTTGCCACCGGAACCATTTCTTTGTTTTTCGCAACGAACATGCCCAATCCACTACTTTAGGTCCAAAGCTCATGTTTGGGGTGGTTTCGCGCAATTTCGTTGCCGCACGTCACCCATTCCGAAAACGGGTGTCGGGGTGCATACAAAGAACGAGTTTTCGCCACCGGAAACCATTTCTTCGTTTTTCGCAACAAACATGCCCATTCCACTACTTTTGGTCCAAAGCTCATGTTTGGGGTGGTTTCGCGCAATTTTGTTGCCGCACGTCACCCATTCCGAAAACGGGTGTCGGGTGCATACAAAGCATGAGTTTTCGCCACCGGAACCATTTCTTCGTTTTTCGCAACGAACATGCCCAATCCATTACTTTAGGTCCAAAACTCATGATTGGGGTGGTTTCGCGCAATTTCGTTGTTGTGCGTCACCCATTCCCAAAACGGGTGTCGGCGTGCATACAAAGCACGAGTTTTTGCCACTAGAACCAATTCTTCATTTTTCGCAACGAACATGCCCAATCCACTACTTTAGGTCCAAAACTCATGTTTGGGGTGGTTTCGCGCTATATTGTTGCCGCACGTCACGCATTCCGAAAACGGGTGTCGGGGTGCATACAAAGCACGAGTTTTTGCCACCGGGACCATTTCTTCGTTTTTTCGCAACGAACATGCCCAATCCACTACTTTAGGTCCAAAACTCATGTTTGGGGTGGTTCCGCGCAATTTCGTTGCCGCACGTCACCCATTCCGAAAACGGGTGTCGGGGTGCATACAAAGAACGAGTTTTTGCCACCGGAACCAATTCTTCGTTTTTCGCAACGAACATGCCCAATCCACTATTTAGGTCCAAAACTCATGTTTGGGGTGGTTTCGCGCCTTATCGTTGCCGCACGTCACCCATTCCAAAAACGGGTGTCGGGGTGCATACAAAGCACAAGTTTTTGCCACCGGAACCATTTCTTCGTTTTTCGCAACGAACATGCCCAATCCACTACTTTAGGTCCAAAACTCATGTTTGGGGTGGTTTCGCTCAATTTCGTTGTCGCACGTCACCCATTCCGAAAACGGGTGTCGGGTGCATACAAAGCACGAGTTTTCGCCACCGGAACCATTTCTTCACCACCGCTGTCCACATCATAACTGTCGCTGTCACCAGTATCTTCAGGCAAACCTTCCAGAATCTCCTTGGTGATTTTTTCCGTATTGGTCTTCGACATCGCTATAAGAAACCCCAAGTTCTTCTCTTCGTCGAGACTCAGCTTCATCTCAGCAGCAGCCTTCTTATCTTCAGACATCTTCGGAAACACTAAAAAACTGTTTTCAAGGCCGAAGCTTCGAAACTAAAATCTCAGCAAATCTTAGTGCGCAAGAGCTAAAAAACTGAGTGAGCGGGAGCAGATGGCAAGAGAGCGTACCAAATGAGTTTGCGGTATGATCTTATTTATACGCTCAGCGCGTTGAAAATTGAAAGACCCCGCTTGTCAGTGAATGTTGCTATTCTAGCAAAGGGAAGGTGTTTTTTCGGACCTTCGGCTTAAGGCCTTCGTCCATATCGCAATCTGAATTTATCGCTAACAAATTAATATTGCGAGGGGCTACTGTTGGGGGCCTTTGTCCTCCGAAGGTCCTCAAAAACAAGATTTGACAAAGTTTTCCAAGTGAATTATATGAACAGGTATCTTCGGACTCAGATTATGAGCATGGAGTACGGTCAGGACGAAGCCTAAGCCAGACGAAGGGTGATTGAGATGATGGACGGACTGATTACCAAGCTGTACGAAGGATGGCGCACAGCCGAAGCTATGCGCAGGAAAGCTTCGTTGCGATAGCAGAAAGGGGAACCGACCTAAGATGAAAAGACTACTTAGGCCTTAATGATTCCCATAAGTCATTAGCAAGTGTAATGGGCATGGGTGTAATTTTACATGGGCTGCGTCCCACGCCTATAAATAGATGAACAGCACCCCCGTACTGTTCACGCTGACTTGACATTTGCTTTTGCGTCATCCTTGTACTTTTACCTTCCTGCAATCCGAAGGTACACTTGTAAACTGAAATCATTTCTATTTTTCTATGATAACAAAATAGAAATGATGTTGTGATAATATTTAAATGTTTATATTATTTCTTATGTTACATACAAGTTCTTCATCATTACTTATTGTGCTTATAAAGGTATGTTGTTCATGATCTTCGTCTGAAATACATTATATTCCGAAGGGAAATAATGTCTTAGAGGACGAAGGACTTTATCATTTAACACTTTTTATGTTGCCTTGTTCTTAATCCGAAGCATTTCAGAACAAGTCTCCAACATTGGCGCCCACCTCCGGTGAACCTACTTCCACTCTTCGAGTTTTTGAACACCTTCGGCGATCATAAACCTTCGCTATGGCGCCGAAGAAAGCTTCAGCAACTGGGGCTGCACCTCTGCAACCACTGGACCCCAATCAGGAGACTGTCTCTCTTCGGGAGGCCCGAAGCCAGAAGAGGAAGGCCGTCAGCCCGACACCACAAGAGGATGAGCTAGACCAGGAGATCAGAAACATGGAAATGCTTCATCAACAGGTGCAAAGGAAGAAGGAAAAGATGGCCAGGCTAGCTGAATTGCAAAGGCAGATAGACGAAGCCTCTGAGGAGGTTCGTCATCTTACTCAGGATGAGCAACACCGAAGGCCTCAGCACCAAGACCTCCATCAGGAGGGTTTCCTCAATGAAGATGACTGGTATGACAATTTCCATCATGGGAATTTTGTTTTTGATGATGCTTCTCCTCTGTCCGCTGAGCTGCAGGCTACACCATGGCCTCCGTCCTACAAGCCGCCTCAGCTTCCCATATTTGATGGCCACTCAAACCCGAAGCAGTTTTTGATGAGCTACGAAGCAACAGTATCTTCGTATGGTGGCAATGCTGCGGTCATGGCCAAATCTTTTGTTATGGCTGTCAGGAGTGTTGCTCAAACCTGGTACTCCTCCCTTCGGCCAGGAACGATCACTTCGTGGCAAAAGATGAAGGACTTGTTGTTAACTAGTTTCCAAGGGTTCCAGACGAAGCCGGTCACGGCTCAAGCTCTATTCCAGTGCACCCAGGATCACGAAGAGTACCTTCAGGCGTACGTCCGGAGGTTCTTGCGTTTGAGGGCACAGGCACCAACAGTGCCCAATGAAGTTGTCATTGAGGCCATGATCAAGGGGCTTTGGCCAGGACCGTCAGCTCAGTACTTCGCTAGGAAGCCTCCTCAAACTTTGGAGAAGCTGCTCCAGAAGATGGACGAGTACATTCGGGCCGATAATGATTTTCGCCAAAGAAGGGAGGAGGCTTTCAGATTTTCTGAAATGACCAGGGGCTTCGGAGGGAGGTTCCATCCGAGGCATGTTAGATCAATTCATAGCTCTACCCAAAATGATGATACAGGGAGCCAACAGCAAAGGCCACAGTGTTCTTCGCAGACTTTGGGGCAACAGCAAGGCTCCTTCCGACCACCAGCTCCGAGAGGCAGAGGTGCCAGGGGCTTCGGCGGAAGATTTGGCAATCAGCTAAGAAGAATTTTTTGCTTGTTCTGTGGTGAGAACAAAGGCCATACCACCAGGATGTGCCATGTTACCATCCAGAAGCAAAAGGAAATAGCCGAAGCTGCAGCACAACAGGCTCAGCCGAAGCAGGTCATGCACACTGCTTCGTATCATTCGCCTTACATCCTAGAGTATGTAGGCAATCACCCTGCAGTTTCTGTTGCTTCGGCGAGTCAACCTCAAGCTTCCTGGCAACAACTTCCGCCTCCACCACCGCTGCAACAAGGCCAGCAGCCAGAAGGGAGCCAATATGCTCCACACCAAAGGGACTTCAGAGAACAGTCCGAAGCTCGCACAGTCAACAGCACTGTGCCAGAGTCAAAGCACATCTATTGACAAATATCCTATCTTAATAGTAATCTTTTTCATTCAGTTTTATTTTCCGTATAATAAAGGACATTGTTTAGGTTTCATGTAAACAATCTCGTTGATTCCCACAAGGAAAATATATTTTCTTCACAGGCTTAAGTTGTTGAAGTTTAGAGATTTGCGATAACAAAGAGGACCTTCGAATTATCGAAAAATTTTTCGAAGCAACAAAAAGTCGTTCTAAGGAATGCAGAGTAAGTTTGCCGAAGTCACCAAAAGCCGTTCCGAAGGGAGCGCAGTGTAAGTTTTCTGCTCCAAAGTCGTTCCAAAGGGAATGCAGAGCATACAGCGAAAAGTCAACGCTGATTCCGCCAAAAGTAAAAGGCGAAGAAGCTCCAAAGTCGTTCCTATGGGAATGCAGAGCTTACAGCGAAAAGTCACACTGATTCCGCTGAAGTAAAAGGCGAAGAAGCTCCTAAGGGAGGCTTACAGCGAAAAGTCAGCGCTGATACAAAAAGATTGTGTGTTTTACGAGGATGTGTGTGTATCTTCGGAACAAATGTCATCTACAAAACATAACATCATCACATCATTTTGCAATGCATAAGCATCATACATCATGTTGCATATGGCAAAATAGGGTGACACCGTATCGACCTTCGGAACAATGCTTTGAGAAAGTGAAAATCGTGCTAAGTCACAAGGGGATACAATATTGATCTTCGGAATATAGCTTCGGAGAATGTTTTCACGAAGCTTGGATATTCTTCATCAGAGCACTATGGACATTGTTGTGATGCATAACAGTATTTCTATCTTCACGAAGCATGAAAAGAAGGGAAGGTGTTTTTTTTCGCCGAAGGCTCAAAAACGGTACGTATGTAAAGTTTCATGCATCGTAAAGGATCGAATCATTCAAGGCAAATATATTATATTCAGGGTTACAAGATACCACACATATTATATTTCAAATATTTTTACAATAACACCTAGTCTTCCCTAAGTACTACTTCAGCAGCTTCGTTCAAAAGTTGATGGACAACTTGATCCATGATAGCTTCAGCCATCTTTTTAATTTCGTCGTCATCTTTCGGGGGAGGGCCCAGAGACGCTCTAGTAGGATCTGAGGGAGGACAGAATACAGCTACATTTCTATTACAATTTGCGAGCGAAGTTTAAAATTAAAAATTACAACATAATAAAAACCACTAGTTAATACCTATTTGCCCTTCGGGCTCTGAGCTTTTGTCAGCGGCCTTAGCTACTTCTCTAGCGTCGTGAATGCCCTTCTCGCTTCTCTGAATAATCTCTCGGGCCATTTCTCGGCCACCATTATCCCAGACATCGGTGAAAAATTTTCCACCAACCATGCTAGCTTCGGCCGAAGGATCTCTTGCATCTTCGAAGGACAAAGCAGCCTCGGATTGCGCCAGAATCTTTACATGCTCGCAGCCCTTCTTCTCCAAAATGGTGGCAATTCCCCTGGCACCCGAAAAAGCACATATATCTCCACGGCTATTTAAAATTTCTTCGAAGGCCTCAGCTTCGTGGCTAATCCATTCAATGGGGCCTTCGGGGTTGCCTCTCGTAAAGTTTTCTTCACTTGAAAATGCGCCAACGCTGGCGAAGCTAGTTTTCATTTTCTTAACACATTCTATAGATTTGTCATAGCATTTTTTCTTGGACGAACGAAGCTCTTCGACAGTTCCTTCTAAATGATTTGCCCATTGGTCGCTAAGTTCTCGCTTCGTTTCTTCAAGTATGCGTTCTTCTTTAGCTCGGGCCAATTGCTTCCGAAGATCGTCAATCTCGTGCTTTTGAGCTGCAACTTGTGCTTTGGACGCAGCTTCGTTCTCCTTTATTTTATCCACCAATGTAACTAGAATTTTGTCCTTTTCCAGAGCTTCGTTCCTTAGTTTGATAACCTCCGTTCGAAGGTTGTTGAAAGCAATTTCATAGCTCTCGTCTTCGGCATTCTTTTGCGCTCTCAGCGCGTTGCTTAGTATTAAACCCTATATGTAAAAGTTGGTATAAGAATAAAGCAATAGGTTTCAAATCATAAAGTTTCCAAACGCGCAGATCTCGTACCTTCAGGCCATTATATGCAAGGCTGTCCGCAAGATCGTCCTTTGTCATCGCGCAGAGGCCAGCCTCCAGCTTCGGAAACCCCATGCTTCGGGCCATTTCTCGGCAGACAAGTAATTCTTTGTTATCCGGGAGGCAGTATAGAAAATCTTCTTCATTTGTACCATTGAACACTAGTGCCCCCTTCGGATATTTCAATTCTTTGGCATAACGATTAGCTTCAAAAATTTCTTCTTCTGATAACTTTTTCCCCGAAGCATGTCGAACAATATAATCAAGGACTTTGGGGGATGCTTCGGGGGCAACAGCACTGATTTCTTCAACAAGAACTGGCTCTGTCATTTTTTCTTCTTCGGTTTCCAAGGATTTTGCCTTCGTGGGCTCCGAAGGCCCAGCTTCAGCTTCAGTTTCTTGCTCTGGAGCTTTAGTATAAAATATCTCAGTTTTCGCTTCGGAGGCTTCAACAGTCTTCCTCGGAGTTGTGCTTGAGGACTTAATTGTTTCCAGAACATCTAGCACATTAGCCATTCTCTTTCTTTTCGGAGTCACTGCTGACACCTTTTGATTTTTTACTGCCTCAACATTTGATGCAGGACTCAAAACTCCTGACGTTTTTTCCTCAATTGGTTTTTTCGCTTCTTCCATTTTTTCTGTGGATGGCGCTTCGGCCATCTCTTTGGTTTCTGGTAACAAAATCTTTGGTTCTTCCAATTCCATCTTTGTTGGCACTTCGGCCATTCCTGCGACTTCTGGCAGCAAGGTCGGCTTGGTTGGCTTTTCAGCTTCGGTGGCTGAAGAGGTTTCTCCGGTGAACTCAGGCACCGAAGCTGGTTCAATATAGCATGGCCGATGTGTGAGGACCTTTATCCTCTTTCTTTTCGGTTCTGGTTTGCTAGGAGCAGTTGTAGCTTCTTCTTTCGCCGAGGTTATGTTTTTTCTTTTCTGCCCTCGGAGGGGATACCGATAGTCAGGGTAGACGAACCCGATTGCATCAAACACCCAGTTCAGCCTTTTCTTTTTTCGGCCTCCGAAGGCTGCTGACAGTGCAGTATCTTCGGCCTTCGAATAAGCCCCAAGCAGTTCATCACTTAAATTTTCAATACTCTTTAACCAGTCATCGTCTGGCTCAACGAATTTATCTCCAAACTTGAAAGTATACTTCAGCCTGATAAGTCCACCTTCATCGGCCTCCTTCATGGTTTCCTGCGACATTTCCCATTTCTCCGCGAGCGGCCATACTCTGAAGGCAATATGTTCTTGTACCAAATCTCTCGTTCCAACAAAAGAACAAATAACTCCGAAGGCTCTCTGGCATTGTTTGGCAGCTTCATTCATCTCAATCTTCGGCTTTCGCAGGCTGAAACTTTGCCAAATAGGGCGCATAATTATACCCTTAACATCTTCTCGTGCTTTCAGGTCATTTTTCACATAGAACCATTCTGTCATCCAATCGCCGGGCCATCTCTTCCGAAATCTTGGCACGGGACAGCTTGACCCAGACCGAGAAACAAAACTGTAGCAGCCAAAATTATTGTGATACTGTTCCTTACCCCAGGGTTTTGTCTCGTATGATAACTCGTGTATGTTGCAGAAGCTTTTCGCATCAGGTTCCAGACCTTGGCTTCTTACGGCCCACACGAAGATATTCAGCCTTATAATTGCTTCGGGGGTAAGTTGATGAAGATAGATTTCAAACATTTTCAGCACTTCTACGACAAAGCTGCTCAGGGGAAATCGTAGTCCAGCTTTCAAAAAGCTTCGAAACACTACGACTTCATTTTCCTCAGGAGTTGGGCAAGTTTTCTCTCCTTCGTCGACCCTCACAATGGATAAATCTCGGAAGTATCTTCCCCTCATGTTGACAAGATGATTTTCTTTGATACCTGACTTGCCAAAAACTGAATGGCTTGGTCGCCAGGGGCGATCTTCGGAGTCTTCACCACCGCTGTCCACATCATAACTGTCGCTGTCACCAGTATCTTCAGACAAACCTTCCAGAATCTCCTTGGTGATTTTTTCCGTATTGGTCTTCGACATCGCTATAAGAAACCCCAAGTTCTTCTCTTCGTCGAGACTCAGCTTCATCTCAGCAGCAGCCTTCTTATCTTCAGACATCTTCGGAAACACTAAAAAACTGTTTTCAAGGCCGAAGCTTCGAAACTAAAAGCTCAGCAAATCTTAGTGCGCAAGAGCTAAAAAACCGAGTGAGCGGGAGCAGATGGCAAGAGAGCGTACCAAATGAGTTTGCGGTATGATCTTATTTATACGCTCAGCGCGTTGAAAATTGAAAGACCCCGCTTGTCAGTGAATGTTGCTATTCTAGCAAAGGGAAGGTGTTTTTTCGGACCTTCGGCTTAAGGCCTTCGTCCATATCGCAATCTGAATTTATCGCTAACAAATTAATATTGCGAGGGGCTACTGTTGGGGGCCTTCGTCCTCCGAAGGTCCTCAAAAACAAGATTTGACAAAGTTTTTCCAAGTGAATTATATGAACAGGTATCTTCGGACTCAGATTATGAGCATGGAGTACGGTCAGGACGAAGCCTAAGCCAAACGAAGGGTGATTGAGATGATGGACGGACTGATTACCAAGCTGTACGAAGGATGGCGCACAGCCGAAGCTAT
Source organism: Zea luxurians (assembly GCA_029449295.1). Taxonomy (NCBI): domain Eukaryota; kingdom Viridiplantae; phylum Streptophyta; class Magnoliopsida; order Poales; family Poaceae; genus Zea; species Zea luxurians. The sequence continues at coordinate 31,276,198 of JAOPSE010000029.1, read as the reverse complement.
GCGCAGGAAAGCTTCGTTGCGATAGCAGAAAGAGGAACCGACCTAAGATGAAAAGACTACTTAGGCCTTAATGATTCCCATAAGTCATTAGCAAGTGTAATGGGCATGGGTGTAATTTTACATGGGCTGCGTCCCACGCCTATAAATAGATGAACAGTACCCCCGTACTGTTCACGCTGACTTGACATTTGCTTTTGCGTCATCCTTGTACTTTTACCTTCCTGCAATCCGAAGGTACACTTGTAAACTGAAATCATTTCTATTTTTCTATGATAACAAAATAGAAATGATGTTGTGATAATATTTAAATGTTTATATTATTTCTTATGTTACATACAAGTTCTTCATCATTACTTATTGTGCTTATAAAGGTATGTTGTTCATGATCTTCGTCTGAAATACATTATATCCAGAAGGGAAATAATGTCTTAGAGGACGAAGGACTTTATCATTTAACACTTTTTATGTTGCCTTGTTCTTAATCCGAAGCATTTGAGAACAAGTCTCCAACAGAACCATTTCTTCGTTTTTCACAACGAACATGCCCAATCCACTACTTTAGGTCCAAAACTCATGTTTGGGGTGGTTTCGCGCAATTTCGTTGCCGCACGTCACCCATTCCAAAAATGGGTGTCGGGGTGCATACAAAGAACGAGTTTTTGCCACCGGAACCAATTCTTCGTTTTTCGCAACGAACATGCCCAATCCACTAATTAGGTCCAAAACTCATGTTTGGGGTGGTTTCGCGCAATTTCGTTGCCGCACGTCACCCATTCCGGAAAACGGGTGTCGGGGTGCATACAAAGCACGAGTTTTCGCCACCTGAACCATTTCTTCGTTTTTCTCAACGAACATGCCTAATCCACTACTTTAGGTCCAAAACTCATGTTCGGGGTGGTTTCGCACAATTTCGTTGCCGCACGTCACCAACTCCGAATACGGGTGTCGAGGTGCATACAAAGCACGAGTTTTTGCCACCGGAACCATTTCTTCATTTTTCGCAACGAACATGCCCAATCCACTACTTTAGGTCCAAAACTCATGTTTGGGTGCTTTCGCGCAATTTCGTTGCCGCACGTCACCCATTCTGAAAACGGGTGTCGGGGTGCATACAAAGCACGAGTTTTCGCCACCGGAACCATTTCTTCGTTTTTTCGCAGCGAACATGCCCAATCCACTACTTTAGGTCCAAAACTCATGTTTGGGGTGGTTTCGTGCAATTTCGTTGTCGCACGTCACCCATTCCGAAAACGGGTGTCGGGTGCATACAAAGCACGAGTTTTCGCCACCGGAACCATTTCTTCGTTTTTTTGCAACGAACATGCCCAATCCACTACTTTAGGTCCAAATCTCATGTTTGGGGTGGTTTCGCGCAATTTCGTTGCCGCACGTCACCAACTCCGAAAACGGGTGTCGGGGTGCATACAAGCACGAGTTTTTGCCACCGGAACCATTCTTCGTTTTTTCGCAATGAACATGCCCAATCCACTACTTTAGGTCCAAAAACTCATGTTTGGGTGCTTTCACGCAATTTCGTTGCCGCACGTCACCCATTCCGAAAACGGGTGTCGGGGTGCATACAAAGCACGAGTTTTCGCCACCGGAACCATTTCTTCGTTTTTCGCAACGAACATGCCCAATCCACTACTATAGGTCCAAAACTCATGTTTGGGGTGGTTTCGCGCAATTCGTTGCCGCACGTCACCCATTCAGAAAACGGGTGTCGGGTGCATACAAAGCATGAGTTTTTCGCCACCGGAACCATTTCTTCGTTTTTCGCAACGAACATGCCCAATCCACTACTTTAGGTCCAAAACTCATGTTTGGGGTGGTTTCGCGCAATTTCATTGTCGTACGTCACCCATTCCCAAAACGGGTGTCGGGGTGCATACAAAGCACGAGTTTTTGCCACCAGAACCAATTCTTCGTTTTTCGCAACGAACTTGCCCAATCCACTACTTTAGGTCCAAAACTCATGTTTGGGGTGGTTTCGCGCAATTTCGTTGTCGCACGTCACCAATTCCGAAAACGGGTGTCGGGGTGCATACAAGCACGAGTTTTTGCCACCGGAACCATTTCTTCGTTTTTCGCAACGAACATGCCCAAACTTTAGGTCCAAAACTCATGTTTGGGGTGGTTTCACGCAATTTCGTTGCTGCACGTCACCCATGTCCGAAAACGGGTGTCGGGGTGCATACAAAGAACGAGTTTTCGCCACCGGAACCATTTTCTTCGTTTTTCGCAACGAACATGCCCAATCCACAACTTTAGGTCCAAAAACTCATGTTTGGGGTGGTTTCGCGCAATTTCGTTGTCGCGCGTCACCCATTCCGAAAATGGGTGTCGGGTGCATACAAAGCATGAGTTTTCGCCACCGGAACCATTTCTTCGTTTTTCGCAACGAACATGCCCAATCCATTACTTTAGGTCCAAAACTCATGTTTGGGGTGGTTTCAGCGCAATTTCGTTGTCGTACGTCACCCATTCCCAAAATGGGTGTCGGCATGCATACAGAGCACAGTTTTTGCCACTGGAACCGATTCTTCATTTTTCGCAACGAACATGCCCAATCCACTACTATAGGTCCAAAACTCATGTTTGGTGTGGTTTCGCGCCATATCGTTGCCGCACGTCACCCATTCCGAAAACGGGTGTCGGGGTGCATACAAAGCACAAGTTTTTGCCACAGGAACCATTTCTTCGTTTTTCGCAACGAACATGCCCAATCCACTACTTTAGGTCCAAAACTCCTATTTGGGATGGTTTCGCGCAATTTCGTTGCCGCATGTCACCCATTCTGAAAACGGGTGTCGGGGTGCCTACAAAGCACGAGTTTTCGCCACCAGAACCATTTCTTTGTTTTCTCAACGAACAAGCCCAATCCACTACTTTAGGTCCAAAACTCATGTTTGGGGTGGTTTCGCGCAATTTCGTTGCCGCACGTCACCAACTCCGAAAACGCGTGTCAGGGTGCATTCAAGCACGAGTTTTTGCCACTGGAACCATTTCTTCATTTTTCGCAACGAACATGGCCAATCCACTACTTTAGGTCCAAAACTCAATGTTTGGGGTGCTTTCGCGCAATTTCGTTGCCGCACGTCACCCATTCCGAAAACGGGTGTCGGGGTGCATACAAAGCACGAGTTTTCGCCACCGGAACCATTTCTTCGTTTTTCGCAACGAACATGCCCAATCCACTACTTTAGGTCCAAAACTCATGTTTGGGGTGGTTTCGCGCTATTTCGATGCCGCACGTCACCCATTCCGGAAAACGGGTGTCGGGTGCATACAAAGCATGAGTTTTTGCCACCGGAACCATTTCTTCGTTTTTCGCAACGAACATGCCCAATCCACTACTTTAGGTCCAAAACTCATGTTTGGGGTGGTTTCGCGCAATTTCATTGTCGTACGTCACCCATTCCCAAAACGGGTGTCGGGGTGCATACAAAGCACGAGTTTTGCCACCGGAACCAATTCTTCGTTTTTCGCAACGAACTTGCCCAATCCACTACTTTAGGTCCAAAACTCATGTTTGGGTGGTTTTCGCGCAATTTCGTTGCCGCACGTCACCAATTCCGAAAACGGGTGTCGGGGGGTGCATACAAGCACGAGTTTTTTGCCACCGGAACCATTTCTTTGTTTTTCGCAACGAACATGCCCAATCCACTACTTTAGGTCCAAAACTCATGTTTGGGGTGGTTTCGTGCAATTTCGTTGCCGCATGTCAACCCATTCCGAAAACGGGGTGTCGGGGTGCATACAAAGCACGAGTTTTTGCCACAGGAACCATTTCTTCGTTTTTCGCAACGAAACCATGCCCAATCCACTACTTTAGGTCCAAAAACTCATGTTTGGGGTGGTTTCGCGCAATTTCGTTGCCGCACGTCACCCATTCCGAAAACAGGTGTCGGGGTGCATACAAAGCCACGAGTTTCCGCAACCAGAACCATTTCTTCGTTTTTCTCAACGAACATGCCCAATCCACTACTTTAGGTCCAAAAACTCATGTTTGGGGTGGTTTCGCACAATTTCGTTGCCGCACACGTCACCAACTCCGAAAACGGGTGTCCGAGGTGCAATACAAGCACGAGTTTTGCCACCGGAACCATTTCTTCATTTTTTTGCAAGGAACATGCCCAATCCACTACTTTAGGTCCAAAACTCATGTTTGGGTGCTTTCGCGCAATTTCGTTGCCACACAGCGTCACCCCATTCTGAAAACGGGTGTCGGGGGTGCATACAAAGCACGAGTTTTCGCCACCGCAAGACCATTTCTTCGTTTTTCGCAGCGAACATGCCCAATCCACTACTTTAGGTCCAAAACTCATGTTTGGGGTGGTTTCGTGCATTTCGTATGTCGCACGTCACCCATTCCGAAAACGGGTGTCGGGTGCATACAAAGCACGAGTTTTCGCCACCGGAACCATTTCTTCGTTTTTCGCAACGAACATGCCCATCCACTACTTTAGGTCCAAATCTCATGTATTGGGGTGGTTTCGCGCAATTTCGTTGCCGCACTCACCAACTCCGAAAACAGGGTGTCGGGGTGCATACAAGCACGAGTTTTTGCCACCTGAACCATTCTTCGTTTTTCGCAATGAACATGCCCAATCCACTACTTTAGGTCCAAAACTCATGTTTGGGTGCTTTCACGCAATTTTGTTGCCGCACGTCACCCATTCCGAAAACGGGTGTCGGGGTGCATACAAAGCACGAGTTTTTCGCCACCGGAACCATTTCTTCGTTTTCGCAACGAACATGCCAATCCACTACTTTAGGTCCAAAAACTCATGTTGGGGTGCTTTCGCACAATTTCGTTGCCGAACGTCACCCATTCAGAAAACGGGTGTCGGGTGCATACAAAGCATGAGTTTTGCCACCGGAACCATTTCTTCGTTTTTCGCAACGAACATGCCCAATCCACTACTTTAGGTCCAAAAACTCATGTTTGGGGTGGTTTCGCGCAATTTCATTGTCGTACGTCACCCATTCCCAAAACGGGTGTCGGGGTGCATACAAAGCACGAGTTTTTGCCACAGAACCAATTCTTCGTTTTCGCAACGAACTTGCCCAATCCACTACTTTAGGTCCAAAACTCATGTTTGGGGTGGTTTCGCGCAATTTCGTTGCCGCACGTCACCAATTCCGAAAACGGGTGTCGGGGTGCATACAAGCACGAGTTTTTGCCACCGGAACCATTTCTTCGTTTTTCGCAACGAACATGCCCAAACTTTAGGTCCAAAACTCATGTTGGGGTGGTTCACGCAATTTCGTTGCCGCACGTCACCCATTCGAAAACGGGTGTTGGGGTGCATACAAAGATACGAGTTTTCGCCACTGGAACCATTTCTTCGTTTTTTCGCAACGAACATGCCCAATCCACTACTTTAGGTCCAAACCTCATGTTTGGGGTGGTTTCGCGCAATTTCGTTGCCGCACGTCACCCATTCCGAAAACGGGTGTCGGGTGCATACAAAGCATGAGTTTTTGCCACCGGAACCATTTCTTCGTTTTTCGCAACGAACATGCCCAATCACTACTTTAGGTCCAAAACTCATGTTTGGGGTGGTTTCGCGCAATTTCGTTGTCGTACGTCACCCATTCCCAAAACGGGTGTCGGGGTGCATACAAAGCACGAGTTTTTGCCACCGGAACCCATTCTTCGTTTTTCGCAACGAACTTGCCCAATCCACTACTTTAGGTCCAAAAC